>LTAE01001178.1:13839-60613 GCA_001647135.1 Pontederia paniculata | reverse complement strand
TTCATGAAGTTTTATATTTCCGCATTATGTTGACTAGTCTTGTTAGTCAACCTTTAAGTCAAGTTTAAGTATGACGTGTACCGTCTTCAAGTCCACATTTTTGCCACGTGGCGGAGCGTGGGTTTGGGAGCGTTACATCTCATCTAATCTCATGCAACCTTTTTACAAGTGTTAATGAATTCTAAGTTCCATTCTATCGCACATAAATTTTTTTTATAACTACACGTTTCCCTTTTGAAGTAAGAACGATCAAATGGGTCATGTTAGAGTTCAAAACTTGCTCGCTTGAAATAGAACTAAATTTCAACTATTTTATTAAAGGGTATTTCCGCTAACGCCCCGTGTACTATAATTTTTTTTCACGAATAACCCCAAACTATAATTTTACCAATTTTAATCCCTAAACTATTCCCGCTTTGACATTTTAGTCATAACGTTTGATTTTATTATTTTTTCTATTAAAGTTAAATTTTTATCTTTGTTAAATGACATTTGTATCCTCATGTTAAAGGTTAAAATATTTTTTTTTATCTTTTATTACTTATTTTATTAATCTAAAAAAAGATTAGCAAAAGGGTATAAGTGTTTTAAACTAATAAATAATAAAAGATAAAAAATATTTTAAACTTTTACATAAGGGTAAAAGTGTCATTTAACATAACTAAAAAATGAACTTTAACAAAAAAATTGACAGAGGACTAAAATGTCAAAGCAAAAATAGTTTAGGGACTAAAATCGATAAAATTATAGTTTGGGGTTATTCACGGAAAAAAGTTATAGTATAAGGGGTGTTAGAGGAAATAACCCTTTGTTAAAAGATGGTGTAAGGTAGGGTACGACATACTCCTCCTATCGTAGACATTTGAGTAAACATCTTTTTGAAAAAAAAAATGAAAAGAAATAGTATATCCTTAATCTGCCGAAATCCCACGTTATACCACGTCTTTGTATTGGAAATAAACTAAAAAAATATTCAAATTATCAAGAAAAATCCATTGACAAAATTGGCAAAAAATTAATTTGAATATGACAAAGCCCAATAAGTGGTTTGGGGGCAAATGGAGCCCACTTTTGCAGTCCATCCCATCTCCATCCGTGACCCGGTCCAGTCCACATCTCGACAAGCACACGAAAAGAGCTCACAGGTCCAAAGTTCCCAATTTTTTTTGTAATTTAATTTATTATTTTTATCCATCTCCCTGACCACTTAAAATTACTCGGTCGGAGAAAAAAAATACGAAACAAAAAAGAGGAGCCAAAAAAGCCAAAGAGGGATCTCGCGAGAGAGAGAGAGAGAGAGAGAGAGAGAGAGAGAGAGAGGAGAGAGGAGAGAGAAAGAGTGAGTGAGGATGCACGCGAGCACGGCCAGCCGGTCGTCGTCGTCCAATCGGAATCCGATGACGGCGTCCATGGAACTCCCCCTGGTAATCTCCCTCAACTGCCTCGAGGACCCCTCGCCGGAACAGGAGGCCCTCGCCGGNGAGAAAGAGTGAGTGAGGATGCACGCGAGCACGGCCAGCCGGTCGTCGTCGTCCAATCGGAATCCGATGACGGCGTCCATGGAACTCCCCCTGGTAATCTCCCTCAACTGCCTCGAGGACCCCTCGCCGGAACAGGAGGCCCTCGCCGGCGCCGCCTTCGTGGAGCACGTCGGCCTCGCGGCCCTCGCCGACGGCCGCATCGAGTCCGCCTCCGCTGTCCTCCTCCACTCGCTTGCCCTCCTCCCGCGCGCCGCGCAACGTCGCCTCCGCCCCTGGCAGCTCATTCTGTGCCTCGGCTCCGCCGACCGCGCCGCCGACTCCGCCCTCGCCGCCGATCTTGGCCTCCGCCTCGTTCACGTCGACACCAGCCGCGCTGAGGAGGTTGCCGACACCGTCATGGCCCTCTTCCTCGGCCTCCTTCGTCGCACCCACATGCTCTCCCGCCACTCCTCTGCCTCGTCCTCCGCGGCCGCCGGGTGGCTAGGATCCCTCCAGCCCCTCTGCAGGGGAATGCGTCGTTGCAGGGGTCTCGTCCTTGGGATTGTAGGGCGCTCCGCCTCCGCACGCAGCCTCGCCACCCGCAGCCTCGCCTTCAAGATGAACGTGCTCTACTTCGATGTCCACCACGAGGTATCCTATGTTAGTCCCCATTCCTCAAACTTTGCTTCTTTCTAAGCTTTTCTTGTTGTATGATCCAGTTTGTCTTCTATCCAAATGCGATAAATGTTTTGTGCTAAAAGTTTTTTGCTTTATTCATTATTAATTGATCGAATGTTGTCAAAACTCAATATGTTTGATTGTTCAACTGCTTGGTTGGGATTCCATATCAATGTAATAACTAGTTGTCTGAATGTCATCTTTTTAGCTCACCATCTTGTGCTCTTTGTTGTACTCGAAGTTTTCCTAAGCAGTAAAGGATGAATTCTCAGTCTCACAAAAAAGAAAGAAGGGAAAAGAATGCAGTGCATATATGCAGCTTAGCAAAATTACTAGTATTTTTTGTTTTAACTGCTCAACAGTAACTTCCTTAACATGTCAAATTACTTAAAATTACTTGTAATTTTGCCGAACTGCATATATGCAGAGCAGAACTGCATTGCACCTTCTTGTTCCTAAGAAAAGAATGGGTATTGGAGAGCTGTATTTAAACTGAAATTTTCTTTTGGCCCAATATTTGGTAGAGTATACTTCCCAAGAAGAAATGATTGTTGGGGTTTGGTTCTTGGAATTCATAGTATTGAGCTTTTGGATATTTTGAGTCTATCCATAAGCCCATTCGGCCTGACTAATCAGTTCTAGGCAGGAGCATTCAGCACTTTCAGGATTTGATCTTTTTATGCTCCTCTTGCCATTCAACTGATAATCAGTTCAATCAACCGATTGTTGGTTATTGAGTTTTAGGATTTGACTGATTCATTAGTGAGAAGTGATTAAGTATGATGCACATTAAAGTTTTATTAGTGCAAGAAGCATAAATAACTGGTGTATGGTAAAAGGTTTTTGTTTCCCGAAGTAAGTGTAGTTGCAGCCTGATGCTATGTATGGGTAATCCCTTTTGATTAACTAAGGAAATCTTGATCATCACCTAGATCCAAAATTTGCGTGGTCCTGTCTTTTGCATATCTGCTGTTTTTGAAGCTTTGCTAAGGACACCTTTTTTTTATCAACATTCTGTTGGCTTTGGAGAGCTATCATGAGAAGATGGAGAGAAAAATTCGGAAAGTTTAAATGGCGTCCATACTTGGACAACCATTTGACGGTTTTAAGTATTGGATGCAACCAACCAATTGTTGGTTATTGAGTTTTAGGATTTGACTGATTCAACAGCGAGAAGTGACTCTTAGTTTGATGCACTAGTGCATGAAGCATAAATAGCTGGTGTATGTTAAATGGTCTTTTGTTTCCAGAGTTAGTGTAGTTGCAATCTGATGCTAAGTATGTGTCCCCTTTTGGTTATCCAAGGAAATGCTGATCATTACCCAGATCCAAAATGTCTTTTGCATATTGTCTGAGGACACCTTTTTTTCTTTATCAACATTCTCTGGGCTTTGGGAAGCTATCATGAGAAGCTGAAGAGAAAAATCTGGAAAATTTCAAATGGTGTGCATACTTAAACAACCATTTGACTGTTCTAAGTATTGTATGACTTCTCATTTTCTCCAGCATGTCATTCAGGAATACTTAACTTTTCAAGAAATAACAAAATTCAAGACTTCTCTTTAATTGCCTTTTAATGAAAATCTCTTTCATTGTTTTTATATTCTTTTTTCGGTTACATTACTCTTATATTTTCTTTTTCGGGCTACTATTCCTTGAATGTCAACAATGAATTGATAGATAAGACATAAATGGTGATCATGAGAAAAGAATATTCTAGTTTGTGCATACATGGCTGCTCTTACTTTTTAGTACAAGATTTTGTCTTTTTTCTTCTGTGCATGTTATCTTTTCTATATCCCCCTTGTTATTCATTGTGGAAGTATGAACAGTTCGAGACTACCATTTCTGATTCCAGAAATGCTTTTATTAAAGTTCTAAATTCTAAATGACTTCTGGTGGACTTCTTTAAACCTATGAAGGGGAAAGGAAAACTGAGGCGACCATCCATTGCATTTCCTCCTGCTGCTCGAAGAATGGACACTCTGAATGATTTGTTAGCTGCAAGTGATCTTGTTTCACTTCATTGTTCATTATCAAATGATACTATGCAAATTTTTGATGCAGAATGTCTTCAACATATAAAACCAGGTATTTAAGTTGTCTGTTTCCTTTTATTTCTTTAAAGCTCTGTCTCTATAGTGTATGGCCTTTGTTTTTCACTGTAATCAAGTTTGCTTATTTACAAGTTATTGCATGCTTTGTCTATCATAAGCTGACTTACAATGTGCAATATGTTATACACGTTTTTCCTTCCATTTTTCCTCAAAAGATTCTTTTTTATTCGACAGGAGCATTTATAGTGAATACAGGTAGTAGTCAACTGATAGATGACTGTGCATTAAAACAGCTCCTGATTGATGGCACCGTAGCAGGCTGTGCATTGGATGGTGCTGAGGGACCACAGTGGATGGAAGCATGGGTATGAGCATTAGCCTTAGGGTACGAATTATTTTCTTGTGGATTCAGTCTACCTATGAGTCTAAAAATATATACAGTAAAAGTATCTTTACCAGTAGACAGCTTTTCTTTTTTTTTTTTTTTTGAGGAAAAGGAGGATGATTAACCAGTATGTTAATCATCCACACATGAGATTATTTCATTAATAATAAGTTGAGCATTACATAAGACAAAAGAGTGAAGGAAAAATAGCGAAAGCATCTAAACTAAGTCCATTCTTTGGTGAGATAGGTTGCATGAGCCTTGATCTCGTGCCTTCTTAGTTCTGTAGATGACAACCGGTAGTGGACAGCTCTTCTTGTGTAGGAATATTCACTTCTTTCTAGTGTTCTTTCATTGAAACTGTTGTCCTTGATCTGGCGATATTGCAATAACTGCTAACAGTACTCATCCTATTTTTATATGCTGCATTGGTTAAACTTTTTAGTACAATTTGTGTAGTAAAGTTCTCACTTTGCATTGCCAACCTGTAATGACATACATCTTGTACCAGGGTAGCTAACTTGATGGAAGGCTTTATAATTTTGTATGCTAAGAATACTTCATTTTCTTATGTTGGTCCTTTTTATATGTATCATTAAGCCTAATAGCATAACCCTAAAAAAGACTAATTATCATAGAAGTTAATAAATTTATACATATGAGGGCTAAAGCAATATTCATCATGTTTTAGGCTCACACACTTCATGATCTGTGAATTGAGCCAGATATTAAACTTTTTTTTTCATTTGATTGACCTTCATAATCAAGTTTGTTGTAACACATAGTAATGTTGGAATTTCGGTTTATAGGTGAAGGAAATGCCAAATGTACTGATTCTTCCTAGGAGTGCAGATTACAGTGAAGAAGTCTGGATGGAAATACGGGAGAAAGCAATTGCAATATTGCAGTCTTTTTTCTTTGATGGAGTTGTACCGGATATTTCCGTTTCTGATGAAGATGATGAGATCAGTGAAACTGCATATGAAGAGGAGCATTTGGAGAAACGAGTAAAGGAAAGCCCTCAGCATGTTCATGATGGTGATTGCAGGACCGAGGAAAGCCACTTGAGCTTGGAGTACAACAAGAGAAAAAACAATAATCAACTGAAAGAATCTCAGGGTTCTGGTATCTCACAAAGTATTGGCTCTAGGTCTGAAGGAAGGCGTAGCAAATCAGGTAAAAAAGGTAAGAAGAGACCTGCTCATCGTAGATCACAGCAGAAATCAGATGAACTTTCTGGAGTGGAAGGTGATGGTAACTTTACGTCACGTCGAGATGATGACACAGCTATTAGTGGAAGGGATCAAGTACTAAGTTCAAGTTCTAGGTTTGCTTCTCCCGAGGATCCTAAAGTTAAGCAATATTATGAACCTACAATGGAATCGACATCAGAAGACAAGATTGTAGATGCAGATCTTCATAGAAAACCTGGTGAGCTGCTGAAAGATGGTTTCATTATTGCCTTATATGCAAGAGATTCTCGAGGTCTCCATGTGTCTAGACAGAGAGCTCCTGGAGGTGGTTGGTTCCTTGATACACTGTCTAATATAACCAAAAGGGATCCTGCTGCTCAATTTTTGGTTTCTTTCCAAAACAAGGTAACTGATTTGTATTCTTCTCCAATGGTTTTTATCCTTTTTTTTCTTTTCCCTGTCTGCAATTCATCCCTCAAATTTTTATTATACATTCTGCTTATATTACTGACTTCAGGACAAACTTGGATTGCGATCGTTTACTGCTGGTGGAAAGCTTTTGCAGGTTAGAAAAGTACAATGTTTTTGTTTATAAAATTGTAACATTGTTGGTTTTGGTCTTGGAATAACATTGGCACATTACTTTGTGAATGATTGGGGGCATTATTTATCTTCATCTTGTTAATGCAAGATAATTTTTTATTACTGTAACTTCCTCTGACAAATGATTTATTTTAGGTTAATTGCTTTCTGTAGCTAATCTCAATTTAAAACAAGTTTACCTCAAACTGATTAGGTATCACTATCTTCTTAGTGGTCCAGTGAGCCACTTCTTGTTGACACGTGAAATCATTAAATGTTACATGTTGTACAAAACCTTAAATACTAAATCCCAGGTAGAACTACTACTGTCCTTCAGGACATATGGTCACAAAGGAAAGATGTCCTTTATTGTAGATATTTTTTCGTGTGGTATTTTTTCTAGATATTATATTTAAGGGTCCCTCTTTACAGATATGAATGCCATATTCTGAACATTGTCTCATTTTTCCTTTTATTGGGGAATGGAGAGTTTTTGTCAGGTATACTTTATCTTGTTGTGGAGATGCAGTGTAGTGTGGTCTCACTTGTATATGTTCCTTTATATTATAGCAGGGTGACTACAATGTTCTGGGAGTAATCCTCTCCGCTTTTTTTTTTCTTTTAAAAAGTCCGTAAGACTGCAAAAGTGCACTGTTTCTGTGAGATTTCTTGTTCTAACTAGTCAGGAAATTTTTTATCAATGTAACCTGAATGCATCAGAAACCTAGTTGAATACACAGATTGTGATACTTTAAATTTTTTTTTGAGGGATTGATATTTTTTCATTCCTGCTGTATTATTAGCTTGCCATTATCATTAATCTGAATTCCTACCCAAAAGGATGAATTGAGTGTAGTGCACATGCATTATAAATTTGGTCAAGTGTATTGTTTCGCTTGTTATGTACATAGCCAAATCTGACATATATTTTCTTGGTTCTAGATCAATAGAAAAATGGAGTTTGTATTTGCAAGTCACAGTTTTGATGTCTGGGAGAGTTGGACACTTGAGGGTTCTGGTTTGGAACAATGTAAACTTGTCAATTGCAGAAACCCATCGGTATGCACTTATTTATCATTTTATTTCGCAAAAGTTAAATTTCTAATCAGCACTAAGATCCTTGGACATTTATACTTTGTTTTCTATTCAATGATAAGACTAATGACCTGAATGAATGGTGAGATTGTTATTCATGTTGTGTTTCTCTGAATAGTCCTGATGTTAATGGAACAATTGGTTTAAAGAAAAACCATTCAATTATTCAATTTTTTACAATTTTTAGTGAACTTGCAATAAGTGCAATATTTTGATTATTTCCTATACATTTGATGCCTGTCCAAGTGACTGAAACATGTGAATACAGATTTTATAGCTGGCTTTGCAGGTGTCCTTGGGGCTAAAAAATTGTGTTTGGACTAGGTTTTCAAAAAGAAAAAAGAAGTTACGTGTGTGAGAATGAAAAATGTAATTTGATGTCGCACTGCTGACAGTTGGCATCATTAATTAATATTAAGAAAATGGACTACTAGGTTCAATTTATTTGTTCCCGGATAGCTGTTTGTTTGTTTGTTTCTCAAGTTAGTTGTTTTAGAGGTAAAAACATGACTAAAATATGCTATTGTAACACCCCCAAAACGTGCACATGTGGGCCTCGCCCACATGGACTTTTGACGGTGTTACATGGACCTCTTGAGCATAATATGGATCTATATTGCAATTATATAAAAACAAAGTATGTCCATAACATATAACTTAAAACATAATGTAATAAACATCATTGCAGCGGAAACATATTTAAATCCAAACGACATCTTGCCACATGTGGGCATAAATCCATGGTCAAACATAAGGCCCGTAACATACTTGAGAACCTTAGGCTCATTCGACTCAAAACATGATAAATAAGTTAATTAGACATAACAAAATGACTTAAACAAGAATCACTAGACTTAAACACAACTATGTGCATATTAAGCCGCCATGAGCAAACCACCATCAAGCTCGTCAATCATCATCACTTGCATGGATCCAAAAATAGAGGTGGAAAACCCCGGTTAAAGTGTGTAAAGGTCAGCCTACATCATGCAACATGTACTTCATGTAATAGACGATTATGATTATCAACATAATCTTAAGCATAAATCAATATAAGCATGGAGCATTAGCATGTCATAAACATGATAGACATTAAACACTTCTACGTGAAACATAGAAGTGACTAAGCATCTTATGTTCATGCTCTATCATTCTTTGCATCTTTTCATTATGATTCCTTTGGGTTCTCTTTGACTCACCTCTTTAATTTAACCACATGATCAATTATTATCTTTACATGAAGAGTTTCGGGTAACATCAAATACATTCTTTGGCTAGCTAAGCCAAACCCTTCTTTAAGGTCCATCTTGGGAAGCTCAATCACTATTTCGTGTTGTTAACTAGTTCTCCCTTAGTTGATGTGCCTCGATTAGTTCATCATGCTTCATCTTCTTCACAATACATCAAGCATATCGATCATTCTTGCATGTTTTAACCTAATTACGACTTTTGCATGCATTTCGATGTCTAGGTTATTGACAATCATCAAACATGATTTTCTATCCTATTAGCATGAAACATAGCATATAATAGATCAATTAATAGTAAGAAAGCATAACACTATAGTATCCAACATCAAACTAGGTTTAAAGTGACTTGAATTCAGCATCAGGGGATGTCACGGCTCATGAAAGATTCTTTCACGGCCCATTCACGTGCTCATGGCCTGTGATACCTACTTTACGATCGTGAGTTCACATGTTTTGCGAGCGTGAAAATGCCTCATGACCACTACAGAGAGTCGTGTCATGCGTCGTTCTATTTCATGGCCCGTGAAGTTGACTTCACGGTCGTGAAATCGCAATACTCGTGGGCGTGAAAGTGCCTCACGGTCACTAGTCTACTTCACTCGACATCACGGCCCTTGAACCATCTTCACGGGCATGACAATAATGTCACGATCACTACAGAGATTAATGACTTTCGCCTGTAGACTTTGCGATTGTGACATCACGTCACGCTCACTACAGAGACGAACACATCTCGCCCCTTTGCTTCACGGCCTGTGAAAAATTCGTCATGGGTGTGACGAGCCTATTCATGACCGTGAAGTCCCACTTCACGAGCTGTGATAATTACCGTAGAAACCTATCTTACCCATTTCAATCTGATTTCATTATGAGTTTCTTCCATTACACACTTAAAGGACAATATCATGGTAGAACACTCATACATGAATCCCTACCTCCTAGGGTTCATAATGAACTAAATCAAACCTAAGAACATGAATTTTGAAAGCAAATGAGCTAAGGTTTCCACTTAATGTTCATATACATATTCTAGGGTCCCAAAGCATGAAGAATCATAAAAGAGATCATATGGACAACTTAAAAATACAATATGCACATTACATCTAATGCATGATTCAAAGCAATACCCAATTAAACATAAGAACATGAATTTTGTGAGCATATGAGGTAGGGTTCCATCTAGGGTACATGTTCTTCCCCCTAGGGTTCATAGTTCATCAAAACTATGCATCCCAATTTAACATAAGAACATGAATTTTGTGAGCATATGAGGTAGGGTTCCATCTAGGGTACATGTTCTTCCCCCTAGGGTTCATAGTTCATCAAAACTATGAATCTAAGGTTTTATAGCATGAAAGAATCATAACAAGAATCATAAAGGAATCCCTATAAAATGATAGAACATGACATTCAACATAGGAATTCATGGATATCAATTTCATGTGGATAGAACATAAGAATACATTCACATTCACATTCACATTCATACATCAATTCCTAATGCCCTCCTTCACATTTCTATCTTCTAAGAACCAAATGTTTTTATACTCCTCAAATCCATAGAATGAGATAAGAGAAGGAGGGATTGGATCCTCTTTACATACCTTAGCTAATCCCTGGTTATCCTGCTTCTCCTTTGATGATTTCTTCTCCTTTCTTCCTCTTCTCTGGACCTTCCTTGTCCTCCTCCAACACCTTCTTGAGATGCACAAAGGAGTTACTTCAAACCCTAGCCATGGTGAGTTCTTGTGGAGAGGAAGATGTGAGGAAGAGAGAGAATGGGAAGGGAGCAAATGGGAGGAAGATGGCTGGTTCTCCTTTTTATACCTAGGGTTCCATCCACTTAGTGGGATTTTGGGCTCATTGGGTTAATGTGCTGGTTAATTAGAAGGAGTTGGGTTTTGGGGGTTTACAATTACTTTCTCAAATTAGATAGTTCCTTATCAATCTTCTGCAGTTTTTTTCGGTGGGCTGAATAAAATCACAAATCCTAGGACCTGTATCTGAAACCATAGGCATAACCATCAATTTTTTTTTTCGATGTTCCTAGTTATTTTTCTTGAGTTATCATAGTATCCTTAATCCTACAGCTGTTTTCCTAAGTTATTGTGTCGAATTTTAAATGTATCATGTGTATTAAGAATCACCAGGGATGTTTCAATAAGCAGAGGTAAGGTTTTGGTGGCAATCCTATCACTTGTAGCCCAGTAATTCACAAACATGATGTTCCAATTAGCAATACTTACAGCTACTTGAAAGTTAGACAAAGGCAGAAAATTGGATTTTTGCAGTTTTTGGATGGTTATTTCCCCTCATTATTTTTCTTAATTGAGATATAGTTTCTTTTTCCTTTTGCTTCGTTAGTTGAGATTTCATGCCAGTGACTTCTTCACTCGAACATGGATCTTTAACTATGTTATCTCCCATGTGTGTAGGCTGCCTTGGATATCCGCATTGAGATCTTGGCGAATGTGAATGACGACGGAGTTACTAGATGGTTAGATTGAGTGGTTTGTAGGACAATGTTCAGGATGACTAGTTGCATGTCATTGGTTCTAGTTGTGTGATCCCGCTGTTAATCTTGTAAAGCATCAAATTTTGAAATATTAAGTTTGTACCAGGATAATGGGATTTCATATCCTTGATATGCATGAGGATCTTACTTCCCTGTTTATCCTGCTCAGAGCACATGCTTGTTCAATTGAGCCTTCTCTTCTTTAACGCCTCTTTGTAATTTTTAGGATTCTTCTTCAATACTTTGAGTCGTGCTCTTTGTGACATCTTGCAAGTTCGGTACTGGTAATGTTGTATTATAGTTTTGCAAGTTCTGTTCTATAGTTTGTGACATCTTGCAAGTTGGGTACTATAATTTTTGGCATGTTCAAAATTAAATTGTAGAGGTAATATGACAATGTTGTATTAAATTATCTGAGCTCATCAAAATCTTATTTATTTATTTTAATTTTATAAATAATTTATATTATTATTTAATGCATTATTATGTAATGTGAATTGTTTATAAAGTGACAATCTCAATTGCACGTGAAAAATTTGGCAGTCCAGATTGTCGCTCAACATAATCTGTTATGAAGTTCGTCTTTTAGAATTTTATTTAAATAAATGATAAAATAATCAAATATCTGATATGATATTTTATTAAATAGTATATTAATTATTCTTATTTTATCATTATTATTAAATAAATTATTATTATTTCTACTAGTTTTAATGTTCGTACATTAATTAGTTATAACAGATTATTCATCTATTATAAATAATAAATAATTTATTAATAATTATTTATAATATAATGACAATTTAGAATAACTTATTAGTTTTAGAAAATTGTATACTATTTATTTTATATATTTATTTTTTGAAAAAAATGGAGGTGCTCCTTAGTTAAATAGGGAGCATCATGCTACCTATATTTTCAACATAGGATGCTTAATCTATGGTGGATAGATTTAGGAAAAAGAAAAAAATAAGAGAGAAAATCTAATATTCACCATAGATTTAACATCTTACGGTTGAAGATCTAAGTAGCATGATGCTCCCTACTTAACTAGGGAGCACCTACATTGAACCCTTATTTTTTATATATATAAATTTTATGAGTTTAAGATATATATTTGTGGTTCAAGTTCAAAGAATTCAAATTAGATTTAGTTAAATTTTACTATTTCGTTCATAGGTATTTTGATAAAAAAAAATACATTATTTATTAATTTTTTTACATAGTAAAACAGATAATAAAAATTACTAAGCGTATTATCTATACATATTAAATAAAGTAATGTATTATAATTTAATAAGTGATATTTGTAAGTCGAGCGACGTGTGAGAATTGAAAAAAATTACATAGTTGCTCTCTCATTTAACAATAGTGACTATTTTTGTTCTTGGCATAATTGTGACCTAATCAGGTTGGTTCATGGGTTGGATCGATACTGATTCTAATTACAACCCAACCCAATATTATTATTATTAAGTAATAACAGGCTGAAAGCCTACAAATAAATCCAATTGAGCCCAAAAAAAAGGAAGAAGAGAATAAACAAACCGAAGGCCTTGTAATGGGCAGCAAAGAGTTTGTGGGCTGTACAAAACGAACACTGTAGTTTGGCCCACACGATGTCAACAAAGATTTGTTAAAAACACGTGCGATTTTGACCTATTCGACCATGTCGCCGGGGACGGAGGTAGATGGTTTTCTTGACCCCTCCCAAAATTTATCGTATTAAATTAAATTAGTAGATAAAAATGAAAAAAAATTAATATATATATTTATATATATAAGAGATTAAGTATGATGCAGTCAAAAAATTTTGAATGCACCTTGCAATCGCACTCATAAAGAGTGGATCCATCTCATTTTAAATATAATATTATTTTAAAGTGAGGTGATGTAGTTGCACTTTGCAGCCAATTCACAAATCCAAATGTACTCAAAAGGCACGAAATAAGAATAAGACCAATAGAAATTTCATAAGAGACAATTTGAGCTGCATATCGTAATATCTTTAGAAAGACATATTTCAAAAAAATTATGATTGCGTATTACTTAAATTATATATATATATATATTTATTTATTTATTTATTTATTGACCCCTCTCACTTTTTTCCTCTCCCTCCGGCACTGTCGCTGATAGTCTCTAAATAAAATTTGAAAACTTCCGCACATTATTATTAGCAAAAATCGAAAGAGATTCCAACTAAATTGATAATAATAATAACAATAATCTTTCGAATAGAAACAAGTTTAACAAAAAAATTTAAGCATGAATAGGCATGGTTACCTTACGAAAGAAAATTTATAATCAGCAACAAATAATCCATCAAATGATAAAATATACTTTTTTATTAGAAAATATGTGTTAAATTAAATAAAAAAAATAACGATATGGAAACTTAAAAAGTTTCAACTCGAATATTTTCTGGTTGGTTAAATTAAACATCGACGTTTGATGATATAGATACTTTTTGGTAGAGTTCAGCTAACTATATTTAATTCAATTTAAAGGATTGACTGATAACACATAACTTATCTATATATAACGCCAAGTTGGAATAAGACTCATGTAATAAAATAAATTTCAATATATCAAAAGTTTTGGGGCGATACCTCTTGAGACGACATCTATTTAATTATTGTTCATGTATATTCTCTTTTTTTTATTTTTATTGATACATTTATTTAAAAGAAATGAATTCTATTGCACTTGTATGCCATGTTACTATAATATATAGGTATTATATATTTAAATGCCCTTGAGGCGACCGTCATGTAAAGGAATAATATCAAGGCTTCATGAGCTTCATCCTTTAAATTGATACTCAGTGTAATGTACGATATAATGTTTCTACACATGTAGATTAGTACATCAGTCATCAGGAGCCAACAAGAACAAGCCAGTCAAGTGCGACCCAATCGTGAGGATGGATCATTAGATCCGAGGAGGAAAGCGGTGCAGACTACATTGCAAGAATTAATACTGGCTCTTTTCTATTTGCAGGAGCACTACAAGGATCATTCTCATCGACACTAGAAACAAAAGATGCGCACTTAGACAAATCACAAAAAGTTTGGGATTCAAAGTGATTGCAACACTCTTAGTCCGCGCTCTAAGATGTGAAACTTCAATGCCATGGTGTATCAAGAATATTTGTTAGACTCTTGGCACATCTTTAACTATTTTGAGATGTACGAGATAAAATATGTACACCGCAACATAAATACTACTGCTGATCTCTTAGCAAAATTTGGTAAATCATCCTCATCTGAGATTTTTTGGAACGGAGTACTCCTTCCAGATCTCCGTAGTATTTTCAATCAGGACATATTATCTCCCACTTAATTCAACTAATCGCTCCTTTTAAAAAAAAGAACAAGCCAGTTATTTGTCACTCTTTTTCAGTAGTTCTTGGAGCTGATAGTCTGATCCAAGGCCTGTTTGTTAAAAGATCATTTATATATTTACAAAACATAAAGAAAAAAAAATTACAGAAGTAGAAACTTCAAAGGAACAGCATAAGAGAACAAATAAACAAACATACAAAGAATAGAATAGAATGTTAGTGTGCAGAAACATTTCTGAATCTAATAGGAGAGATCGAGCACTATGTGAAAAGATTAATATATGTTCCAGTAGTGGCAGCAGCAGCAGAAGAAAGAACTTTATTTGCCCGGAGTGATCAGTGAATATTCCATCTGTGTCCATCACTTCAATCCACCACCATCATCTGTCTCCTTGATTTGCCCTTGCTCTTGTCCCAGAGAGCCGACCAGCATCCCAAGTTTGCATGATCCCTTTCCCTGAAATGGTTATCCATCAGCAAGATTTTTCTTTTTGTTTTTGCTGAAATAAACAGTCTAGTAATTAAAAGATGCAAGCTTTAAAATATTATACTTTGTACTTAAAATTGAAGAAAAAAATTTAAGAGACCTCCGCGGTATAGATCTTTATAAATAAGGGTTAAATTTTTACGATGTACTTTCTTCTTCTGATATAGTGAAAACTCTTTGATGACGACCTCTTTTATCGGTGAATGTTTTTCTCTTTTTCTCATTAATTAAGAAGGTTTTACCACATTAAAAATTTATACGTCAATCTTTCTTTTTTGTTTTATTGGTTATTTTGATTTTTGATCAATCCCTCACCTTATATATTCCCAACAGCAGCAGTAAGTTCAAACTTCATATTGTTAGCAGTTGATGCTTGTTGGATCAAAGAACAGCACAAGTACTTGTTTACTGAATCCAGTGTTCATAAAACTCAGCAAGCATGCACTTCTACAGGCCGAGATATCAAAATTCAAAAGCATTTGATTACCTCTTAATGCTCTGCGAAGTGTTGCCGTAGCGAAAGGATCCACGGCTCGACCGCGTCGCAGTGAGGCCTCGCGTCAGAGACGCCGGCAAGTACAAGTTCAGAAGCACGCCGTCGCCGTTGCTGCCGAAGCTGCTCCTGCTGCTGCTCCTCTGCCGCCTTCTCTCTCTGACCTCGGCCGCGGCGTTGCAGCTCGCAGCTGAATCATCGACGACGGCAGGCTTGTCCCGGACGAGATCAGAGAAGGAGAGCTCGCGGTCGGAGTCCGGCAGGTCGTGCAGGAGGCGCAGGAGCTCTTCCCTGCTCTTGGCTATCTCCAGTGCTGTGTCTGATGGAGGAGCCGCCGGAAGGCCTTCCATCATTCTACCCGGAAACCAGAGAGCTCCATGGAGAGGTCTGATCGCCTGTGAATTGGCCTTGAGCATAGTTTTCACTTCAGAAGACACAGAAAAGTAATTAACCAGGAACAGGAAATGGTAGCAGACGATGTGTATTTTGTGGCGACTGCTTGCATGGTTCCAAATTTATATGTACAGAAATTGCAAGGGATCCGTAGTAGGCTGTGCGTTGACTGGCACTTGGTTGAACGCGCGTGATCCAGAAGCTTTAGTCGAGAAGGTGGTGGTCGTGTACGTTAATGGGACTTAGTGATGTTAATCAAGTTGGGTGGCACATTTGATTATCACGGGTGTATCCGTAATTGAGGGATCGTGAGTTAGTAATCCCGAGTTCGAGTTTCGAAATTATCAATTTGATCAGAAAAATATTATTTCTATTTTTCGTCCTCGCTTCAGATTAGTTGAGTGCTAGTAGTCCTAGACATCGAAGATCCCGAAGAGGTTCCCAGAAAGTGACTTATTGGATTGAGTGGTAACCGGTAAGCGACTCCTTCTCCGCTTAAGCAGGTCTCGAGTTTGAATCTATGTGAATGCAAAATAATTCTCGTTGGGAGCTTCATCTGCCAGAGTCAAGCACGCGATAGGGGTAACACCAGATTAATCAGGCTTGATGGTGGACCCAGACTCTAGTCCGTGGCCAACACGCATAACCGTTGGCGCCGCGTGAGTGAAAGAATCGGCGCTGCTTCCCAAACACTGAGGTGATAAAGAAAGAGAATTCATGTGTCATCATCAAAAATTAATCAACGCATGTCCAACTCAAGTTCTTTTTTTCTATTCAAAACTCACAAATATTTAATCAAGTTTGTTTTTAATAATCTCAAATTCAATTTATGAAGTTATCAATTTAATTAAAAGAATAATATTTTATTTTTTATTTTAATTTTCGATTAGTGAGATATTAATAGGTCTGAGCACTGAAAGTCTCGAATAAATGATAAAAAAATTCACCGATATCTAATATCATTAACATCTAACTAATTCGATATATTCGAATAATAAGAACTACTATCTCTTTTCGTGACACGGCTAACGGATCTTGATTAATTCAACCTAAGTTGATTAGCTGAGGTGAGGGACGGAATTTAATATTTTGATGCTGATAATGGTGAAATGATGAAATTGATGTCTCCTAGAAATGTCATTTAAAGAGAAGAAACTTTGTTAACTTATTTTAATCTTAAATTTGGATTAGTTACGGACTAGTGACCTTCTCGACGTGAAGGTTGACAGCAGAAAAGGGTGATGTCATGGTCTTTAACGTGCTCAAGACTTTTTGGATACGAACGGCCTGATTAATGCAATATAGTAGTTGATTTTATTTTCACTTAAAAATGCACTTATAGTTACAAACACTAATTAGAAAAGTTTTAATGGATTACTAAATATGATAAAAAGCGAGTAATTGGTAACAAAAAAAGAAACAACATAAATTAAAGAAAAAATAAATAAATATCCAGAAGTGTAGATCAACCATCAGGTGTGTCCCTGATGCTTTGGCTCTTATGCAAGATTTTATATATATATATATATATATATATATTCCATGGCGTTAGCTTCTCAATTTGTTAGAGTTTGCAATGCATGAAGAGTGCTCCTCATGGAATCTGTGTATTCAATGGATTAATTATCATATGATATTCTAGGGAGATAACGATTTTCTTGAATGACTTGCACCACTCATTTGGAGCTCCCAGAGTCATGGGATCCTGTTAATCCTTTTTACATGGGGCTCAAGAATATTTTATCTATAATTTTTAATTATGGATAAATATACATTTTGCTCAAGAACATAACTTGTATATGGTGAACCTTGTTAAATATTTATCTTGCCCTCATGTGTTATTCTCTATCACTTGATAAGTTGATATATTTAATAAATTAGTATATGAGCTTTACGTTTTAGTATCATTCATAACAAACTAATATTAGAGCTAGATTCAATGATGATCCTTTATCAAAGTCAGATTAAACGATGATCTCCAATAGGGTTCCAGGTAGATCAACAATTCTCCATCGTCGAGCGAAAAGAAGATGTCAACGACAATTTTGATGAGGAAAAAGTCATGAAAGGAGATGGCTAACATGGCACGAGTGTGTGACGTTGGTGGGTAGGGCACGACATGGGTGTCTGTTGCCGACATGCAAGGTGCCACATGGACTCGCGTCATTGTCATGCACGATGCATGGGCATGCAATACCGTGCGAAGGTTGTGCGGATACCAAAGGTGGTGCCATCATGATGCGCTAATAGGGCAAATCTCCAGACAGATTGCGTCCATCGAAACCTATGGACTTTTCAGACAAGCCAAGCCAACTGCATCGATCGGAACCTGTGGATGAGCTAGGCGGATTGCGTCTCCGCACGAGGATTGTGTGCTTGGCCCATGAAGGAGCTCACATATGGTGTCGCTATTAGGACACCACTAGATTCGGTACAAGGGTGCCCCACATATGGCACTACTGGTGCGTCGATAGGATCCTAATGGACGTCATAAGGTCATCGCCAGGGGTCTGTCAATATTGTCATCGAGAGTAACTAGGAGTTGTGTGAATGACATTGTGTGCAATTGGGAGATGCACAAACGGTGCAAAGTGTAGTTGGGAGTTGCACATGCAACATAATGTGCAACTATGAGTTGCATAAAGGGGCAAAGGGCATAATTGTGAATTGTGCAATGACATAAATTGACTTGGGAGCTTCACGGGTGGTGCACAACATAATAGAAAAGATTACTAGCACATGACTAATCTAGTGTTTGGACGGGTGCAGCGAGGGAAAATCCTGGCCAAGATGGCACCGTGAAATTCGAAGTCATTACTACTAGTCACTTCTTCTCCAAGGACACAATCCCTCTAATCACTTTTGCCAACCATCAAATTTGATATAATTTGAAGCAAAATCTATATGAGTTTAGATTTGGAGTGAGATTTGGAGCATGTTTGTTTTGGATTATATTTTCTATTTAGTTAGAATTTTGATTGTCTCTAAAATTTGAGATTTCTCAATTGTAATAGTTTAGAATTCAAAAAGGTATAAATAAGAGAAAATGTAGCTTTAATTATATCCTCATATATGATCTTTATGGATTAATTAGTTCCCCATATGATATTCTAGGAATAGATCTCATATGGGATAACTTGCGCTTGCCCGTATGAAGTGAAGTTCGAGGAAGGGTCATGGCGAGCCTTGATAACCTTTTCTACAAGGGGCTATATAATATTCATTTTGTGATTCTTTAGTTCTAATACATATCAATTTTTGTCCAAGAATGTACTTTAGCTTGAAGTGAACCATATTAAGTATCTATGTTTTCCTCTATGTATGTTCTTATCTTTTGCTCAATATCCATAACAAATTGGTATTCAACCTTATATTCGATTTTATTAATTAATTGGGTTATCAATTAGATAAGTTGATTAGTTAAACAAATCGACCCAAAAATTTGGTCAATTATTCATTTCAGAAGTTTTGGTTAATCGAAATCGATTAACCAAAAAAATTAGTTCAGTTCGTTGAATGACTGATTTTTCCAAAAAAATAAAATATTATAAAAAATATTGTTAAACTGATAAAGTATGAAATAATTAAAAAAAGAATTTTTTTTAAAAAGAAAAATAAACACTAAATTTGAACATAACATGGAAAAAATAGTTGGAAACAAAATATGATTAAATAAATTATTTATGAATAAAAGTAATAATGAAAATTAATTATGACATGGTGGAGTAAAAAGGATACTATTTATTGAAAAATATAAATATGTATCATAAATATTATAAATGTTAACAATAGAATAATCTAATAAATAATAATTAATTTTATTTTGTTATCAGTTACTTTTGGTTATTTAACCAATGTTTTTTATTAATTATACAAACCAACCAAATAGTTATGAGTTAACCAAACTTTATCCGCCAACCAACCGAACCGATATTGAAATGGATAATTCGGTTCGATTAATTGGACGAAAAATCGATAGTAAATCGAATCATTCTCACCTCTATTTAGTAACAAAATTGATTTATAATAATTTTTTTAGAAAGAAGAATAAAGTTGGAATAAAAAGTTTTTCCTCTACCTTCCATACTCTAAAAACTAATGAAGTTAGCCAATTTAAAACTTTTAATTAATCACTAAATACTATTATCAAAATTACTTCACCAAATAATTTATTTAATATTTTAATCACTAAATTCTATGTCAACAATAGAATTTGGATGTATGAAGCATAATCTTCATTGGATCAGAAAATCAGAATAGTGATGGAATACTTTACGGAAGAATGCTTTATTGGATCATGCATACCATAAACTTTGCACTAGATCTCATTAAATTGAATTGAAGCATTAATCACTTTTTCTTTCCTCTCTCCTCTTCTTTCTTCTATGACCAGGACCCGACCAAGGAGGAGGAAAATCCGGAAGCTGACGGCAAGACGTGTTAATACAGCAGTAGGCCTTCTTCAGGAAGGTTGGAATCAATTTAATGTCCTTCTGGATGATGAACCCTAACCTTCTTCTACGTCTCCATCAGTTGCTTTGAAGGGATCATATCCTGAATTACCATGCTGTGGTGGGGCTTTTTCCTTTCAAACACGGCAGTGACTAGCTAACTAACTAGCAGTTAGGGAATGAATGTGTTCCACCCTTCTAGCAGTTCAAAATATGTGTTGGAAATATATAGGGCGAGGGATCGACCAAGAATCAAAACAACGAATAAAACGAGAAAGAAAGATTGACACACATATTTTTAACGTGATAAAACTCTCTTGATCAATGTGAACAAGAGGGAAACATTCACGTGCAAAGGAGGCCGCCACCAAAGAATTTTCACTATGTCAGAAGAAGAGAGTACATCATAAANCATATTTTTAACGTGATAAAACTCTCTTGATCAATGTGAACAAGAGGGAAACATTCACGTGCAAAGGAGGCCGCCACCAAAGAATTTTCACTATGTCAGAAGAAGAGAGTACATCATAAAACCCTAACTGATATTTATAAGGGTCCATACCCTAACGGCCCAAGCCCTCCGCTACCGCCACAGATTCTTTTTTTTTATCTTTCAATTTTTTTTTAATTTTGAGTACAGAGTATAATATTTCAAGTCACAATAACAGTATGCTGGGGGAGGAAATGACAAATAAGTTTTTTGTTGGCAATTGATGTTTCCATCAATAAATAAATAAATTAAGCTAAACTGACTCATATCATATTTAAATTTACAAAAATGTGTGATCAAAGTTATGAAGATCTCGATCTTTTATATTTATCTTACAATTTAATTCGTATGATCATTACGATCTTCATAAGATCTTTCACAAAATCAAACGATCATTATCCGATCGTCGATCTTATAACTCTCCTTCGATCTTAGATAAGATTTCGATCTTAATAATCTTACGTGTGATCATAAGAAAATAAGACTTGGCCGGGTGTCCAAAATTACTCGACTCCCTTACTTATTGGCTGGCTGAATTAAGCAGACTTAAGTATAAGAAAAAAAAGAAAACTTTACGCATGTATGAGCCTGTAATAATATAAAATATAAATTAAAAAAACAAAAGAATTCGTAAATATGAATTTAAGATTTTTAATTCATGAATTTTGAGTCATTGTATTTATACTTATTTTATTTTCGTGTTTTTTTTTTTGTGTTAAACACTTATCCAAAAGTTTCATATGTTCATACAATATGTGCAGCGAAAATAATAATAACTATATATCAATACATTTACAACGAAAGTAATTAAAATATTATATACTCATTTATCAATTTAGAAACATCAATTAATCTTAATTACAACCAAACCTTCTACATATAAAAATATAAAATATAAATGACTCAATATTAAAAACTTCCACAAACACAAATCGATAATCCAAGACAAGGCCGTCTCAACGAGGTCGGAGGCCTAAAGAAAACTTATATTATAAGGGGTTTTCATATAATAAGAAATATTTTATTTAAAAAATATTTTTCTAACCTTTTTAGATGCAAACTTACTAATAAGTCCTCACAATTCGTTTCTCTCAACATTTCATTTTCAATTGATAAACTAGTTAAATCATTTAATCTTTCTTGAGACATTAGTGATCTTAGATATTTTTTTATTAATTTTAATTTCAAAAAAATTCTTTTAGTTGCAATTACAATTATTAGAATGGTTAATATTATTCTATAGACAATATATATATAACATATATATATATATAGGAAAAATGTCAAACCTTTTTATTCGGTTGAGTATCTCAATAAGGGTATTATCAAATACTTGAATAAATTCTCTTAATTTTTTTTTTATTTTTGGAATCTAAACCATCAGTATAAGAGTTATCACTATATTTCAAAGAACATTCAAGATCAATGCAATATTTTCTTTAGAGTCTCGCTATGTAACCATCTGAATGGTGGTCTGATGAATTATTCTATGGGAGTGCTTCAAGAATATGTCAAAACGATCCCACAGGAATGCTTCATGACACGATCACGGTAGAGCTTCTATCCAAAATTGAAAAGTTATGAATTTTCTTAAAAAGAAATTGGAGAGAAAAAAAGAAATAAACTAACATCCTTTAAATGGAAAAATATGACCATTAGCATAGAGTCTAGAATTGAAAAAAAAATCATAATAAATAGTTGGAAAAAAAATCTTTGGACGACAAAAATTAAGAAGATCAGCCTTTTTTATGGAATTGTGTGATAAAAAATATTGGACAATTAATTTTAACCAAAATTTAAGAAGATGCATATAATAATATTCATTATATGTGTACGAATATGTAAATTAGGAAACAATTATAATATGTATTAATTAAGGAATATGATTTGTTTTAATTATGAGAAATCATTGAATATTTCTCGGTGATTGTCATTTCATTATTGATAAATGTGCATAATTATGTACTCAATACTACCAATATTATATATTTTAATTATTATGGGGCCTTAAGAGAGGGGCCTAAAGCAAGGGCTTCACCTCCTCAATACTACCAATATTATATATTTTAATTGTTATGGGGCCTTAAGGGAGGGGGCCTAAAGCAAGGGCTTCACCTCCTTGGGTCTTGGGCTGGTCGTGATTCAAGATGATCCTCGACATAGAATCACCTAATAGTTTAACACAAGTTCATGACATTAAGCCCAAAAGCTAACATAGTTTTGACACCAAAACACAATAACATAAATGTGAGATATGACTCAACAACTTAACACATGTTCAACTGTTCGCCACAAGAAAAGCCACCATCTATCATCATTTTGAATCACATGCACATAATATCAATGTATAGATAATTTAATTAATGATCAATATTCAATTAATTCTCTTATAAATATCCATTTTCAATGTAAGATCAATAATGACAAGATCGTCAATAGCATCATCACATATAACATTATGATTATCAATTTGATTCGATCTTATCAATTTCAATATTGAGATATGCATGAACATCAATAACATCATTCCATATTAAAGCTCAATTCGATTCAATTCAATCAATATATTCATGCCAATGTTTATCTTTATAGACATATGCTCAATATATTTCAATTATCAATCAAGTTGTAGGGTTATTATTTCATGGTACTTCGAAGGTGCCATATACCTCGGTTATAGACAAGCTAGACTAAGTGATCATATGCACTCATGTGGTTCCTCCTTATGATAGTAATCACTCTCCACATCTGGAGTCAATCAATCAATATATAGACAATATATCTCATAATGCACGAGGGAGCCAAGGTTCTTCGAATTGATTTCAATCAAACAATTTAATCATATTTACGATTGAACATGCAATTCGATTTCTATGTGAGTTCAATCACCAAACAAGAGTTTTCCTTGTGTGAACATGAATCTCAACTTAATTATGATTATCAACTAAGTTTTCTTCAACATAAGAGCACAAAATGTAATTCACATGATAAACAAGTCAATTCAATAGGAAGTCACAACATATGATTACTTACTAGAATAATAAAAATAATTTAAGTTTGATGTATAACCTTATATACATAAGTGTGTATTCACGACCTGTGAAATGGGTTTTCACAGGCGTGAATGAAATTTCACGACCGCTATAGAGGAATAAGTAGTCGATCTCCTTTATTCAAGACCCATGAAAATTATTTTCACAATCGTGAAGTCAGGTCCTCACGAGCATGAGAGGGATTCTCACGGTCGCTATAGAGAAGTGAATAAGCAATCACATTTTTCACGGTCATGAACTCAAGGTTCTCACGAGCATGAACAATATTTCACGACCATTACACTAGGGTGAGTCTTCTGGTCACATTTTTCACGGTCCTTAAAGTGGACCTTCACAGGTGTGAACTCGAGAATTCGTGAGCGTGAGATATGAGTTCACAACAGTTCGTCCTCTTAGCCTCGCGGCTTGTGAAATGGCTTCACGGTCACAATAGAGGTCTCATCGTCCTCTTAGTCTCACGACCTGTGAAATGAGCTTCACGACCGCTACAGAGAGACCTTGTTTACTCTCCTTAATCTCAAATCCTGTGAAATGGGTTTCACGAATGTGAGGGTTGATTCACGACCGTGAGAATTTCCTCACGACCCGTGAAATGTGTCCTGACATTTGGTTGTTTCCCACTCGATTTTCTAGGGTTTTTTCCTCCATTAACAATTATCATTCCTAGAATCACGTATGTACATATAGTTATAGTAATAAACATTAGGTTTTGACTCAAATTCTAAGATCCTAATTAGCAATTGTAAGCTCTAGGCTTCAAGTTTCATATGAGCATGGTTTTCACATAAGAAGGATAATTTCAGGAAAATTATATGTGTGCATATATTTCTATCATAATCCTTAGGTTTTTCATGGTTCAATACAATCAATTCCAATCCATATCAATTAGCATAACAAGACTATTACAATTAATTCAATAATTAATTCAATCTACACATGCACATGCACAATTCATTCTCAAATATCATTCTCCCTACTTCATGTACAAGGGTCATGTACGCTAAATGAAGCCACATTGAATATCTATAAGAAATAATGTCAAAATAATTGGAAAGGAGAATTGAATCTCCGTACACAGTTAAAACATTTTGTTCTTCCATTTTAATCCTTGATTCTATTCATTCTTCCTCATTTAAAATTTATTGTTCGTATAAATCATTTTTAACAAAACAAACTAAGCCTGAACATATAAATTTTGAAAGCATCCCTTACTTAATCTCTATTCAAGACTAACATAATGTTCATTTTGATTATTCTAACCATCAGCACCCCTTACTTAATACTCATATGGCTTTCATATTATGATGATTTATTACATAAGGTCTTTAGCTAATACTTTCCCTTACGTGTATGAGCTGTTGAAATAAGATGTATTTTTAACCAATATTTTTTTTAAAAGCTTAAGTAACAGTATTTATTTTTTATTTTTCAAAACACCTCATTATATTTTCTTTTTCCCAAAATTTTCTACACTATGATCAAAATATGTTCATTTATTGTATTATTATCTTTATAAAATACTCAACTATAACTTTTTTTTTGGATAAAATAGAAAAGAACTACGTGGTCGTCTAATCATATGCTTCAAAACCACGTCAATGCCATCTCTTTGCGTGTCGGTCCCGTTTCCTTCTTCTCGTTCCCGCCCTGACGCCTTCTTCTCCGACTCCAACGCCTCCGTCCGTCTCCTCAACTCCGCCGCCGCCGGAAAGAGCCTCCCACTCGCCGCCTCCGTCCATGCCGGAATCCTCAAGTCCGGCCTCCACTCCAATCTCTATGTCGCCAACGCCCTCCTCGATGCCTACTCCAAGTGCGGCCTCATGGACGGCGCTGAGAAGCTGTTCGACGGAATGCCTGCCAGAGATGTCATTTCCTGGACCACCTTGATTTCCGGCTGGTGCAACGGCGGAGCACCTTTCGCTGCTATCTCTGTCTTCTTGAACATGTTGCTTGAGGAAGCAGCGCCTTCTCCCAATGAGTTCACCGTCGCTGTGGCTTTGCGGGCTTGCGGAATGCTGAAGGATGAGAGGATGGGGAGGGCGCTGCATGGTTACCTGATTGCGAGAGGAATGATGGAGGATGCATTCGTAGTTAATTCCTTGATTGATGCGTATGCCAAGATGGGATCAGTCGTCGATGCTGTGAAACTTGTTGGCGGGTTGAGCTGCAGAGATGTGGTTTCCTGGACTGCTGTTATTTCTGGTTGTGTCCTCCATGGGATGTTCCGGAAGGCAATGCTTCTGTTTTCAGACATGTTGGAAGATTGTGTTTTGCCGAACGTGGCCACTATACACAGTATCCTTCAGGCTTGTTCTTTGATGGGGGATTCGAATTTATTCGGTTGGATTCATGCCTGGGTTGTTAAAATGAAGCTGCATGACAATGTTTCAGTGGTGGATTCACTTGTGGAGATGTATGCGAAGAATGGAATTATGAACCGGGCAATGAACGTTTTCTTCCAGTTTTATTCACCAAATGGGGGTGAGTCTCCTGATCCCGATCTCATTGCTGCCATCATTCATGGTTGTATACTCTCAGGATCTTCCGGGCTCGGCTGGGGCATACATGGATATTTGATAAAGATGGGATTTTTATCATTCACCATAGTGGAGAACTCCCTTATGGACCTGTATGCTAAACATGGGCACACCGAATTGGCACATCTGATTTTTACAAGAATGCAGAGCAAAGACATAGTCTCTTGGAACACTATAATGTCATGTTTTATTAAGAATGACCGTGCAATTGAAGCCTTGCAATACCTCAGTCAAGTCCATGGCATGGGCAGTAGTCGATGTATTCCTGATATTATAACTATGATGATATCAATTCAAGCATGCTCCGTCCTTGCATCACTGGGAAAGGGACAGATCTTGCATGCCTATTTGATTAAATCAGGTTTTGCTTGTGATGTATTTGTTTGCAATGCTTTAATTGATATGTATGGAAAATCAGGACAGATAGATTTGGCCAAACAGATATTTCATGAAATGAAAATAAGAGATATTGGTTCATGGAACTCGATGATTGCAACTTATGGGATCCATGGGGATGGAAAGTCGGCTTTAAGTCTCTTCTTAGAGCTCAAGAATGCAGGAACGTATATACCAAATGCCGTAACTTTTGTAAATGTTATTTCAGCATGCAGTCATTCAGGATTGACAACTGAAGGCCATGAGTGCTTCACCAGCATGCAGAGGGACTTCGGAATTGAGCCCAGCATGGAGCATTATGCCGCAATTGTGGATCTTTTGGGGCGTTCTGGGAAGCTTGATGTGGCAGAGAATTTCATCAAGGACATGCCCATTGAACCGGGTTCTTCTGTTTGGGGATGTCTGTTAAGTGCCTGTGGACTTCATGGAAATGTGGATATTGCAGAGAGGGCAGCAGAAAAGCTTTCTTCTTTGGAACCCAACAGTAGCATCTGGAGAGTGGCACTCTCAAATGTTTACGCATCGTGTGGCTTATGGGAGGATGTTTCAAGGTTGAGGGCTGAGATGAGGAGTGAAGGCTCAAGAAAGGAGGTTGGATGGAGTTATGTTGACACAAAAGGCCTGGAGAACTTTCGGTTCATAGCGGGAGACACACGACATTCTGAAGCTGATAAGATTTATCAGATTTGCAGGAGTATCCATGATCATGTTCTAGATACCTTTACCTAGACATAGACACTGAATCTAAAGGAAACAAACTTGAGATCATCACCATTGCAAGCAAACCTGCTTGATGATTGCAATATTGTGTTATATGCATGAAAAGAAGGCTTTTTTTCTACATTCATGCTAAGGTGGTAGTCCAGACTACAGATAGTCAAAATATATCCAACACGAGTTATACTTCATCGGTGTCTCCGGCATGCCTCCATGCATGATAAGATAACCCTACAATGTTTTCTTTTTTCTTTCAGTTTTCTATTTGAGCCCCCACAACTTAAATTCAGTGAAAATATGACAATTTTCTGGGGATCGTTTCAGGCACTTCTCAGGAATTTGGGATGAAAACTCATGAGACAAAAGATGTCATATGTATGTATAATACCATTCTACCTAGTTCCTGTATAGGAGGGATTTCCTTTTTCATGTAACATTTTAATCAGACCTTGCTGTAACAGAAAAAAATATCAATAATTACCAAAAAATTATTATCAAGCTTGCAAAATCAAGTATGGCCTGTGTGGTCTGTGCCTCTTATTTAGATATTGCTTGAGAATTGGAGGAGCCAAGTGGACCATAGTGAATGCTACTTTTCAGGTTTTAATGAATGCTGCAGGATAACAACTGGGTGCAAGAAAAAAAAAGGTTTAGCTTATTGTGCAATGTGACACTTTTCTTCTACATGTTCTCTAAATTTTCTTTTTAAAGAAAAGGAAGGCTGATTATCTATTAGAGTACAAAATAGGGTTGGAGGCCCCCCTCCCCATTTCTCTGTACCTCATCCTTACTGTTTCTTCGCCTCTGTTAAAAAACTCTTTACAGTTGTGGAACTTGGAAGCTCTTTAAGGCCCCATTTGGTATGGGATTAAAGGCAAGAATAAGATCTTAATCTTATGTGTCTTACCAAACGGAAGAAGAATATGAGAAAGAATAGGAGTAAAAAAAAACAAAAAGAAGACAAGGCATTAAATACTGTCTCCTGCTTTAGAATCTGAAAAAAATGGGAGTAGCTTACTCAGCTTGAGCATTAATAAAAATAACTGAAATTTTAACTTAATTATTTTACTACTTTAATAAAAATATTAATTATTTATTATATAAATGATTATATATTTTTCAAACGATGATTTTTATAATTATTATTTCTTATTTTCATTATTTAATTTATTTAACATTGAATTAGTAGTGTATAATGATAATTAATTACATATTATTTTAATATTATATATATAATTATATATTATATAGTGTAAAAGTGATAAATAATATATAGTATATTTATAAAGTATTATTTTTATAATTATTTTAATAAATATATAAATTTAATATTTTTTTCTTATTCCAATCAAACACCTATCTAAAATCTCTTAATCCAATAAATAAGAATTGCACAAAAATATTATCAATTTAACACACACTATTCTTAATTCAAGAATATCAAATTCTTGAATCAAACTAAGCCTAAAGGAGCACGCAAATGAGCACTTCGTGCTCAGTCTTCTCTATTTTGGAGGTCATCCAAACAAGCATCTCTACCTCCTTCTACTGTCAGGGGAGCTGAGCACCATGTGCAACTGTGACCAACATTTAATTTATTTATTTATTTATTTTGGGGGTGGGGGGTCATCCCCACAACTCACCATCTCTTTTCTTTTCCCTTTTTTTCTTAAAAAAAGGTTCTTTTTGTCAGTGAAGTGTGCCAGCAGCCATAACATTTGAATCAGACTCGGGTATAAAATTCAACCAAGCACAGGGCAGCAACAGTTGCCTCCACGAGGGATCACATGATGGTGCACATTTTCTGATCTGTGTTCCAGACCTTGTTTTCTGGCAGGACCAAAGCACACTTTTCTTTTTTGCTTGGCTAATTTCGATGCTGTTACAATAATGTTCCATCAAGGAAGGGGTATAATTCTGATACATCCTGCTCTAAAGATTTCGACATCACTTGGTGCTTAAATGCATCATGAAAACAATCTTCTTGAAAGATTACCAGGAAGTGATGCAGTGTGCCAGATCAAAGCTGCTCAGCAAGCAGAGAGAGCACAAGAAAAGACATCCCAAGGTAGTAAAAGAATTGACCTTTTTTTGATAGATCAGACACACTTTGCTCGAGTAGGGACAGGGCAGCTCATACCATGTGAGCTCACATGAACTTTTGCATCTAGCAATGTGTTTTGAGGAACAAGGACATAAAGAGTTAACTTCCAAGAATGAAAGAAAGAACTTCCAATATGGAACTTTCATATCTGCACATCTTTTTTTCACACTGTGATAAATATCATAACAAATGATATTTCCTATGACACCATATTAGGAAGTAAATTAACTCTTGAGGAATATAATAATTTAAGGTTGAAACTGAAAAAAAAAACTATATCAACTTCATAATGTTACAAAAGAGCAAACGGTCAGTCACCTACTTATATTACTCACTGCCTCCTTGTCCTGTGCACACGCTTGCTCAAAATTGCATCTTCTTGGTCATATCTCTCTGAAGATGGCACACCGGATGGTTCGCGATGCAACCTTCGATCCTGAACAGAAAAAGAAGAGAAAGAAAAAGCAGTTAATGCAATCCCGTCTACTTTCTAATAATAGTCTGATACCACTGCAAATCTATTATTTGAAATTTGATTAATGTCATTGATTGATCATACATCGCGGGCTAGTGAGTCATCTATTTCAAGCATGTGGATGATATGTCCCATTTTAGGTCGCTTTTGTGAATCGGGGTCGACGCAACGGAGGGCCACCAGCAATACCCTTTTGAGTGCTTTAGACGAAGGTTTTTCTGGCATCTTAGGATCCACTACTTCCTCTGATCTTCTATCACCAACCATGTTTTTCAGCCATTCCACCAAATTCACCTAAAATGACGCAATGCAAGTTCATAATTAGTCTAATTGTTTGCAACAAAAGTAATCATTGCTTAAACGCAAAAAAAACTGAGATTGAGGTGGTTTCAAAAATAACCTCCCCAGGTGGTCTGGTATAATCAACAGGAGACCTTCCTGATATAATTTCCATGATAAGTATTCCAAAGCTGTAAACATCACTTCTCTCATTGAGCATGCCTGTGCTAGCATATTCTGGTGCCACATAACTGTAACAAGCAATGAGAGCAGCTGATAGTGATATCTTTAGCTAGTAGAGATATGTACCATAACCTGAAGAAGAGTTTGAACTAACCCAAAGGTTCCCATCACACGTGTAGTAACGTAACTCCTCTCTGAACATAGGAGCTTTGCAAGCCCAAAATCGGATACCTTAGCATTCCACTGTCGATCGAGTAGTACATTGCCAGATTTAACATCGCGATGAACCACCTTTGGTTCAAGACCCTCATGAAGATAAGCCAAGCTGCAAAGACAACATAAATGTTGAAAAAAAGCAACAACGCAGAATGATGATATAATTGAGGAAGAAAGTGTTACAAGAAACAAATATTCTTGATCAGGAAAATTTCGACAAGTCTATTATGAGAGCGGAGAAACAGCAAGTCAATTGGCTAGTAATTTTCTTTTCTTGCAATAGGCCTCATATCAGAAATTAAAGTTCAAAGTAACATTACCTAAGCACCCTGGAAATAGTTCCCAATTGATAACAGTCAATGGTCATTACCTCCAGAAGAGTTAAAGATAGATGAATAACAAAAACAATGTTTTCAAAAACTTAGAAGCACCACTTGGCCAATGTGTACAAATGGCTTTCAATCTAGATGATAATCTTCTCCAAGTCCAATAAACAGCCAGGCCAAGATACAATCTAAGAGAAAAACCAGTTTGTTATAACTCGAGCAATGATGCATACTATGTCGTAATGCCGAGTTGGACACTTGACACCCATGGAATGCATGTAGGATATGAAAATCCTAAATGAGTTATTTACTTATATTTGATTCGTGATTAAGCAAGCAGATCTTCCCCAGAAAAACCTTGTTATATGGATAATTTTCTTTTGCATTGATTTCTAGTTCTTGTTTTATCGAAAAAATCATCGATATTCCATTCTCAATTGAGATAACTACTAGCATTCCTCAGTTCCACCTTGTACCAGACTGCTCTTGCTCATTTATCAGCTGATCAGGTTTAGAATAGAATGTCAATTGGGGAAAAGATTTTCATACCCTTTTGCTGTTCCAACTATGATGTTCATTCTGATGTCCCAAGTCAACGGGCTCACTTCTCCAACATCTCCATGAAGCCACTGATCCAGATTGCCATTGTCGACATACTCGTATACTAGCATCCTATCAAAAACATAAATGATCCGGTGAAAAATTAGTGTCTTGGAAACAAATCCTTTCTACATATAAGAAGGAAACATAGTACCTATAAGCCCCCTCAACACAGTAACCAAGCAATCTAACCAGGTTCTTGTGCCGAACACGCCCTATTGCTTCGACCTCGACCTTGAATTCTTTCTCCGCTTGTCCCCTAATTGCAGAAGAATTAATGAAGAAGCTTAGTACATTGGATGTCTATTATCAAGACAATTCTTCAAATAGATCAGAGCAAAATCTTAAGATAACACCTCAAACATACAACAGCAGAAAAAGCAAGATCTACAAGTTAATATGGAGCAAAAATCCAACCTTTACTAAGAAGAAACAGATCCAAATATTTCTAGAGATATCTGAAACAAAGTAAAGCTTAAATCTTTATGTTCATATCATGCTCGTTTTTGCAAAATAAGCAAGCAGATTGATCTGGAGAGTGGAGAGGTCGGAGATGGAAGTAGGCAATTCATGCACCTGTTGTTGAGCAAGTTCTTGACGGCAATTTTAGTATTATCAGGCAGCACGCCCATGTACACGATCCCGTAGCCTCCTTCACCGATCACGTTCTCGTCCGCAAGCCCGCCGGTGGCCTCCTCCAGCTCCCGCAGCGTGTACCAGTGCCCCCACCCTAAATGCGACACCTCCGGCAGCCCAACGCTTCCTCCGCCCATCGACGACGGCGTGCCGGTGGTCTCCCCGCTGGCTGTCCCCGTCGTGGACGCCGACGGCAGAGCTGGCGGCGCAGACGGAGGGGGCCTGTGCTGTTGCTGGTGGTGGTCGTCGAGCACCACTCGGTGCTCCGCCTTGCCGATATCGATCCGGACATCGACGGCACCGGACCCGACGATGGAAGCTGCATGGCGACCGGGGGCGGACGCGCGCGGAGGGTCTCGCGGATGTCCTTGGAGACAACAGGGGCGGGGTCCTGCAGGTGGAGCTTGAGGGGCTTGCTCTTGCGTTTGGGAGCGCCCTCGTCGCCGGAACGGGAACGGCAACAGCAGCAGGAAATGAGGCAGAGGGAGACGAGGAAGAGAACCAGTACGACGGCGGCTCCGACGCCGATTCCGATCACCATCCACAGCCGGAGCCCGAAGATGAACGTCTTCTCCGACAGCTTGTTGTTAGCGAATCCGCCATTCCAAAAAGACATCTTTTTTATGCCTCCTTCACTTTCTTAGTGACAAATGTGTAGAGAGATCTGCGTGCAATGCTTGCTGCACAGAAGGAATCAGACACCATCTACAAGTCCCACGCAGGCCGAGCTTTGCTCACTGTGCAGATGGAGAGATCACTCGCTGTAACTTTCTATTGATGTTTGGTGACTGAATCATATGAACAAAGGCAGCGTGGTAATGACAAGGAACGAGTGATTGGAATTGGAATTGGAATTGGAATCTCTTCTACCATTCTCTCTCTCCCTCTCTCGTATAAATATTGTTTTTGTGATGAGAGAGAGAGAGAGAGAGAGAGAGAGAGAGAGAGAGAGAGAGAGAGATATGTCTCTGCTAGCAAACACTGGGGGGCATAAAGCTCTGCATGGAATTAATGACATGGGCGAGAGATGACCCTTCATATACTCTTATTTACGAGTCAAGTTTTCATGCTGTTCTACTTCTACTACTCATCACAGTAAAATCTTGAGATATTACTAAATAAAAGTTGTCAAGATATTGATGTTTTTCAATTTATTTTACTATCTTTAATTGCTTATCGATTTTACGATTTCATCAATAAAATTTTTAAGATCTTTGTAAGATCCTCACGATCCTTATTTGATTGTGAATCTTGCAATCCTCTTACGATTTTAATTAATATCTCAATTTTAATAAATTTTGTTGGAACAAATAATAATTCTTAAGAACGATGAGATGCCGATTAGTCTGTTAGTTTATTCCCCCTTCAATTCCGTCATATTTTATGAACTTGTATTGAGACAAAGACGACGAGGAGTTTTCTTTATAGAACTTTTCTTTTTGTTACCCGGATGGTTATTTAGTGAATTTTTATGCTAATTGTCGGATATTTAATTAAGAGTCTGTTTGGCTTAGCTGATAAAAATATTTGATAAGCACTAATATTGATAAATAATACTTATTTTAAAATATAAATAATTATATATTTGGATAACAATGCTGATAATATCAATAAGTAGTAGTAATGTTTGTTAAAATAAATATTGACTAATATAATTTTAAAGTTATAATATTAAAAAATATGAATAAAAGAGTAATATAGTTGGTTAAAACTAATAAATCAACGACTTTAAAAATAAATAGGAGAGACCTTACTTATTTTTTTCAACTTATAAGTAGTTACCTAACAACTTATAAGTATATTTTTTTAGTTATCAAATATGAAGATTTTCTAAAATTTATTTATAAAGAGTTTTAACCTACTTATAAGCTTAACCAAACGGGTTCTAAGAGTTTATTAGCATAATTTGCTTTAACAAAGTTAGAAAAAAAAGTAATAAAGAGAGTATTTTTTTTTGGGTGATGGGTAAACCTCATCGGCGTCCAGGACTATTAGCATCCGACTAATTCGGTGTTCGGACTCGGACATGAACAGTAAGATAAATCCTGGTCAAATTAGTGACTCCGGGCACGAACTCGGGACTACTAATTTTTTATCCCTCAATCAGAAAGAGAGTACTTTGATCAGTGATAGAGTGTCATGGGTTGCAACACTTGGCATAACATATACTTTTGTTCTGCGTTGGCTTCATGTGCTCTTGGAGTCAGACGAGCAATCAATCATACATATTCCTAGTCGCATCCTCACTTATATTCGTAGCCTTAACATACATATATGAAAGAAATATGATAAACTAGGAATCAAGTAGTATATTAAAGTCATTGAACTATCTGGTGCTCGTACTGCTGCTGCCTATGGGTCCAAGGGATGCTTTAAAATGCAGTCGTTTGTCTCGGCTTTTAACAGAAGTTGACACCTCATTTGCTATTTCTGCATGATCAGCTTAAAGCTCTGACGAAGGATGATTAAGCAAATAAATGTTCTTGCTTTATTCAACATGTGATCAGACCATGGCACACTCACTACAAGAATAATGAGCATTAGCGCAGAAAATTTTATCGTCAATCTGCCATTAATTTATCGCTATAAACATTAGCGACAAACCGGCGACGATAATAAACTATCACAAAAATAAAATCGATATTAGCGACAGATAGTTCTGGTGTTAAAATTGTCGCTAAGTCATAGTTACACCATCGTCAATCTATCGTTGTCCCATCATTATTACTCTTTTTTTAAAAAGAATATCATCGCTAGGTTGTTGCTATTCTATCGCTAATTATCTTTAGCTTATCACTAATTATCATAATTTATTATCGCTAATCTAACGTAAAATATCGTAATATATGAAAAAACGTATCGATATTTCGTCGTTAATCTGTCGCTAATTATCAAAATAGTAATGCAGCTTTGAGCAATTAACATTGTCATTGCAAAGATTTTGGAGAATGTAAAATTGTGTTTTCATTTTCAGAGAAAAAAAATGCTTCAATTGAGCACACATTAGTATCTTTTGAGAGTGTGACAGATTTAGCTGCCTGAAAGAGTTGCCAATTTCCTGAGTTCCATGCAAATATAATAAGGATACAAGTTTACACGTGAGGATTTTATAGTTCAACTACTGCTCAAATCTACCAAACTACTTCTCTAAGTGGACTTCTCCATGTCACTGCTCTTTTCTGGGCATCCTGACTATGAACTCTTCTGCATCCAGAACATGATCATGATCAGCTTATATGGAAATGATATTATGGTCTCTTTCACATGCCATTACAGGCTCTAGCACTGAACTGTGAAATCTTATTCTAAGACCCACCATAGGTCCGGTTCTTGTTTCAGGTGATCTAATGAACCAAAGACCAAAAACTGATATATTGGTATAAAAGAAAATCATGTATACCAACGAGGGTTGGGGTGGAATGGTAAGTGGCTCCTCCCCGCTTAAGCAGACCTCGAGTTCAAGCCTTGTGAACACAAAAAATTATCGTTGGGAGCTCCACCTGTCATAGTCAGGTACGCCGCGCAGAGTTAAGCCATATTAATCGGGACTATAGTGAATCAGATCCTAGCCTGTGGACAGTGCTCTTTAGCGCCGTGCGGGCTAGGGGAGTAGTACCATTTTTCGAATACTGGGGTGACAACCGAAAAAGAAAAGAAAAGAAAATCATGTATAAGTTTTCTCAAGCTCTTTCACTTGCTTTTATCCTATTATCAATGGAAATGGCAAATTAGTCTTGATGGTCTCTTCTGTAGAATTAAAGTAAGATTCAAGTGTTCGAGCTCATAACCAAACTTCATGCATCAATTGTACCTGCCATCAATTAGAAGAATGAGTCAATGTATTCGAATTTAACTTGATCACTATGATATGTCAGCGAAATATATATTTTCTGGTAACTAAATTTTGATAATTATGGCATATGACACTTTTATGACTATAGTAGAATAAGTTCAGAGCAGATATCATAGTGCAAATATATGTACATTAAAAGTGAGAATCCTAATAGTCCTTAGTTCAACTTCGAAGGACTTCGTTAAGAAAGAAATTTCTTTTCCTTTACGTCCTTAGTAGATATTGAATCTTTGTAACACAAGATATAATATTCATTTTAATAAATTAATATTTAAATTAGAAGTGAACACATCTCCCATCAACTCGATTCAATTCAAAAAGTCTTGGGTCAAAATTTTACCCAGCCTAAAAAGTTTTTAGTATGGGTTGAAAGAGTCTAACACGATACCTGACTTTAATAAAAAAATATTAATACAAATAATTATTTTATATAAAATTAGTTATATTGCTATAATTTTAGAACATATTATTCTTGATATTATTTATTTTAGTTCTTATTTTATTTTATTTTTAAAGTTATATTTATTCTTAAAATTATTAAAATTTTAATAAATAGCATAAGTCCTATTTTTTTATCTCGACTTGACTCAACCAAAACTCAACTTGAGATTGCGTATTGACCCAACCCAAAATATGTTTGGGATGAAATTTGGTTTATTTGAAACCTCACTTGAGCTCATATCACATTTAATTTAAGGGAATAAGGAACATGTGGAGCTAACATGTATGGACCATCATCGGATCTATAGTGAAGGACTCAGATCAACATATGGGGGGTCCTTCATTTTAAATGAAGGTAACAATCTGAATCTTTCATTTTAAATCTGATGACGATCCATACATGTGGAGCTGAATATGTTTCACATATTCCTTAACCCCTTAATTTAAATACAATCAACAACTTTCATTTTTACAATTGTTCTACTTTTGTGGCATGATTTGTTGTGACTATCATATTCCATCACAAATAATAATCTTTTTTTAAGAAAAAAATGATATTTTTGAAAATTTTAAGAAATATAAGGTGAAAGTGAAGAAGAAATTGAAACCTTGAAAACTAATAAAGGAAAGATGTATATTAATTTGGAGTTTGAAGTTGCTGCATTTAGTCAAGCATTACAAGGAAAAAAAATGAACAACTTTTCTTGAAAATGAAAAGAACAGGCCTATGAAAAAGTTAAAAGAATAAATATTTATAACAAAAGTTTAACAATTAGACAATTGCAAATGATATGAGAGCTTCATAATTAGATGGAATTTCATCAGACGAAAAACAAACTTATGCCTATTGTACTTCAAAATTCTATCGATCAATCAAGCTATGACATGGAGCAAGTTGGTTCGAGCAAGTAGCTAAATGTACAAAACGCATTCAGATTGGTGAAACTTTTAAGCTAATGTAGAAATACAAATAAAAGTTCATGTAATGGCAATTGTCGCACATTGGACATCATACATGCATTGATATGCTAAACGTTAGAACTAATATATTTTTTGTATGTGCAAGAGAAAAGGTATCTTCTGTTGCCGGCAGTTGCCATCAATCAGACAAACCCTTACCCTTGACATTTGAGGAGTGTTTTTAAAAGTCATTTGGTTGTTAATTTCATAATTTCAAATCACATTAGACATAGTATTTTTAGCGGATGATATAATACTTTTAGCGAATTCATAAAAAGAGATTAATATAAAATTGAAAATATGAAGAAACACTTTGAAATTAAAGGGTTTTTGTTTAAGTAGAAATAAGACAAAGTATATGCATTGTAATTTTATAAATAGATAATTTAATTTTCAAGTGACAAAGTTTAAATACTTATTATCAATTATAAGATAAGATGATGAGATTGATGATGGTGTTAATCATAAAATTCAAACTGGTTGGTGTAAGTGGTGAAAAATTATTAGTCCTTTGTGATAAGAAAATACCTCATAAGGTTAAAGTGAAATTCTACTGCACTGCTGAAAGACCAGCTGCGTTATATGCTAGTGAATGTTGGGCTATGAATGAACAATATGAACATAAAGTGGGGGTAGCTGAAATGAGGATGTTGAGATGAATGTGTGTTCATATTAAAAATGATAAGATTAAGAATGATCATATTTCACGTGAACGAGTCGTCGTGACCCCTATTAACGAGAAAATTATGTGCCAGTAAAGAAAATAGATCAAATAATTTAGAGTCCGATTAAAAAAGAAAGAGAGATATCAAGGCGAACACTTGACGACCTAATCGAATAAGATATTCAAAGATTTGATTACTAATAAAGCATAATAACATCGTATGATCTATGTAGTCGACCTCATCTAGCAATATAAAGTTTTATTGTTGTTATAATCATATTAAACATAACGCTAACACAGCTCTGGATTAACAAATATGTCATTAGTAATATTTGTATTATTAATTCATACATAACAATTGATATGTTGACGAAAAAGATTGAACCTTCTCTTTTTATTGGAGAACAAATATTGATCATGCAACCAATCTCAACCATGGAAAAAAAGCATAGAGGAGGTAGAATCACAAATTTCCTCTTGCTCGTAACAACGTAAAGATAGATCGATAGCTGAAATAAGAATGTAAGACCAACAGTCTTATATGGTAGTGAATGTTGAACTATGAAGGAACAATATGAACATAAAGTGGGGTAGCTGAAGTAAGAATGTTGAGATGAGTGTGTAGTCATAAATAAGATTAGGAATGATCATAAATATGAACGAGTCGGAATGTTCCCTTATTAACGAGAAAATGATAGAGAATAATTTAAGGTGGTTTGGTCATATTGTCATTAGATACAGGAGGCCAAGACGAACACTTGGTGAACTAATGAAACAACATCTATTGATAATAATACACTCAAATATTTAGTTATTGATAGAGCGCACGACATCCATGTAACTGAACCCATATGTAAGGGATATGATTTTATTATTGTTATAATCACATTAAATATAGTGCTAACACAGCTGTGGATTAACTCATATATCATTAGTAATATTTGTATTATTAATTCAATACATAATAATTGATATGTTGACAAAAAAGATTGAACCTTTTCTTTTTATTGGAGAATAAATATTGATCATGCAATCAATCTCAACCATGAAAAAAAAAACATAGAGAAGGTAGAATCACAAATTTCCTCTTGCTCGTAACAACGTAAAGATAGATAGATCGATAGATGTGACACTATTCTTCCATTACTAGTGCTCCGGGAAGGCACACGGATTCGCGTGAGCTCCCTGGTCCGGCAGCAGGTCGCATGGCGTCGGTGTCACGTCACTCGACACGCCGCCGATGTTGGTGCAGTTCCACGCCGGCTTCTTCGACTTCGCCATTGTCGCACTGAAGTTGGAGATGCATAGCCCGTTGAACGGCACGTTCGGGAGCCCTTCGAGCCTGCCGGCCATGGTGACGTTCTCCGCGACCACGTCCCGGATGTTGATCCCGAGCACCTTCGTGGTGGCGTTGGGGTTGAACTTCTCGTCGGGGTGCTGGCCGTAGACCGCCGCCATCCACAAGACGTACTTCATGGTGTACAGCTTCATCCCCTTCACGAAGACGTCCTTCACGTACGCGCCCCTCCCGATGGCCGNACTTCTCGTCGGGGTGCTGGCCGTAGACCGCCGCCATCCACAAGACGTACTTCATGGTGTACAGCTTCATCCCCTTCACGAAGACGTCCTTCACGTACGCGCCCCTCCCGATGGCCGTCTTCACCCTGACGGCGGACTCGGTGTTGATCGCGGTGATGTCCTCGGCGCGCACGTCTCGGATGCCGCCGGACAGCTCGCTCCCCAGGGCGATGATGGCGCTGAAGGGGGAGATGCAGCTGAACCTTTTTATGTAGATGTGTTGGCTCGGCATTCCGAACTTGATCCCGTACTGATCCCATCCACTCTTGATGGCTATGCAGTCATCGCCGGAGACCACGAAGGAGTCCTCAATCCGCACGTAAGAACATGAATCTGCAAATTGCAGTAGAATTCTAAGTTCATGATCACATTACTTACTGAAAACCTTCTTCTGCAACCAAAGAAGTACGTACTTACCGGGGTTGATGCCATCAGTATTTGGCGACTCGATAGGTGCAAGAATTGTTATTCCAGAAACTACAACGTTGCTGCACACAAGATTCGAATTCTATCCATTAGTGATCAAAGAAACAAGCTTGTGTCGACAGGGAAGGGAGCAAACTAAACCTGCTGTAGACTGGATGGAGGTTCCATGAGGGGGAGTCCACGAACGTGACATTGGTGAAGGCGACTCGGTCTGAGTACTCTACTTCGACGAGGTACCCGCGAGTGTACTTGAGCGTCTCGTTCTTGAAGTGATCCCACCAGATTTGTCCCCTGCCATTGATGGTTCCGTTGTTACCTGCAAAAAGTTCAGTCGATGAATTCTCATTAGCACAGTCGACAGCGTTCTCAGATGATACTATAACTGAGCTGAACAGGAGCAGCAAGTAATCAAACTGAGATAAATGGCATTGCCTGTGATGACTACATCAGTGAGGTTGTAACCCGTGATAAAATTGCTGTATCTGCCGCCGGGCAAGTCTCTTCCTCGGCCATAAGAAGGCAAGGGGGCGATGATTGGCCAATCATTTATATCCTGCAAACACAGATTTTGATCTCATTCCATTTGTAGTTGGGGGAATGCCATGAGAAGAGATCGAAAGATCACCTGAGTGGCGAGGATTTCAGCGCCGTGATCGAGGAAGAGGGTGAAGTTGGAGGTGAGGTTGAAGGGACCGGTGAGCCACCGGCCGGCGGGAACGACCAACATGGCCCCGCCGTCGCCCGCCACCGCACTGAGGTTGGCCACCGCCGCCGCGAAGGCCTTCGTGTTCACCGTCACCCCGTCGCCGACGCCGCCGAAGTCCGTGAGGCATGCGGTGTGCGCCCGCTTCCGTCCCAACGTCGCCGGATCGGAGTTGAACCACTCCTCGTCGGCATCGGTTCTCGTCGGCCGAGGCGAGCTAAGGTCCGTTGGCCTCGCGCACTCCCCGGTCGCCAGGAAGGCCGCCGACACGGCCATCGACAGGACGAGGATCTCCGTCACCTGCGGCCGGAGTACGGCGCGATGCATTAAAGTTACAGAAGTTTGGAGGAAAACACCGCTTAAAAATCCAAACTTTAAACCTGTTTCAGGGAATTCTGGAACCGAGGATGATAAAAATCCCATCTTTAGCTTGTTTTTGGGAATCATATTGCAAGCACATCAAGAACAAAGTGGAAAATATATAGAAAAATCACGAGAAGATGTGGAAACAAAGAAGGGATGATAAAAAAACACACCGTATCAAAACCAGTTCTTTAAGCATGAAAAGTATGGGAACTAAGCAACAGGAGTTGATAAAAATCCAATCTTTAAGCATTTTTGCTTGAAAAGAAACAAGGATTAATGCTTAAACTTTCGATCATGAGAAGGTTAATGTTCGTACTTACAGAGACTAATCTTCGTTGGGATTCCATTGTGGAAGAGGTTGCAAGAGAGAAAGGTTGAAGGCCTTCACTATTTATGGGCAAAAATGTGTGAGATTTGCATTAGTTTCAACAATTTTAGCAGGTTTGATTTTTATATTCTTTGTTTGGAAGCTATTAAGTTCCGGATAATACTGGAAATATAATATGATGCAGTAATTAGAGAATGAAAGCACAGTAAATGCACACATACTTATTTCATGTATGAAATCATATAGCATTCATAAAGTTACAAGTTTTTCAATCGTAGATGGATACGCAGAAATAATATAATAAAAGAAAAGATAAATTAAAAATAAATGAGTTCTCACTTGATATTCGAATTCAGAAAAAAAAATCATTCATGAGTCGAAACATAAGTCATTCGTCTTATTTTTCTTTTAAGCTATAATAATTGAAAAGCGAAAATTTGATACTATCCTTGGAGCTTTGCCATAAACGAATCGGACGTCATATAATAAGAGAATTGACGTTGATTGGATTTAATGTTTCCAAAACTTTGCTATTGAGTTTAATTTTGCCATGGGTTTAATGTATACAAAATTATAAATAAAAGAAACTTCAAATTGGAAGCACATATATGTAGTTTTTTCCTATGTCATAATTTTAATAATATTCTAAAATGAAGACTTGTGTACATCTCATATTTTTTCCTAGATAAATTGTGTGTCAAATTAACCATCTCATTGTCAATATGTTCATGTAGGTCGAATTATTCATTATTGGTAATGTTCGTAATTTTATGCACAAATATTGCAGTAATGATGGTAATTAAGCAGGTATACTATTTAGGTATATATATGTTAAAGAAGGTGATATGGATCTCAATTTAAAAATCGTAGTAACTGACTGGTTTACTAAAATAGCATGGAATTAAACATCATTATACGACCTTAAAATCAGGAAACATGCATTGAAGAATGGAAAACAATAGAGCCCTTTTATAAGGAAACTCTCCTGCATGGAATATTTCATAGATCACAATTGGCTGATCAAAATCTGACCAACTTAATTGATCCACATTAGGCCGGATTGAAATTATTTTTCTCAATATTTAATATAATTATATTTTTAAAAAATCAAGAACCAAGTTTTATTTTTTTTTAAAAAATAGATGATAATATTTGCTTTATACATTTTATTTTTGAAAGTGTTTTTAAGTTAAATCAAGCTTATTCGATTTTAAGAAAATTGATATAACTATCCGATAGAATCGGATTGGGTCTGGCAGATTGAGTTTAAAAAAAATTGAAATTATCACCAACTCAATCTATCTTGATTCGTCCCAATAAAAGTTAAGTAAAAAATTGTTAAGAATATGAATATAAAAATAATATTCTTTTCTAATTGTTTATTTTTTTAAAATGATTACTAGTACATCTAATTTAATAAAAAAATGACATATCATATTTAAGACATAACTTGAAAGATAAGAAACTGATTCTAGAGCTTAAGTTGCATTTTATTTAATAAGAAAATGATATTGATATTAATTTGGCTTGAGATCACTCTGTTCTCTAAACAAGTAGAAGTTCATGAAGCATTATGAGTAGGCTTATTTGGCAAGGGCCTAGGGGCATATGTGAGTTACATCATTGAGAATGTCATTTATCAATTAAAAGAACGAATTTTACGCGAAAACTGACGTTCAACCAATGCTTGAAAGGAAAGAAAAATCGTCTTGTCATCAGATTTATTATAAAGTGGAAAATACCAAACAAATTTTGAATAATCATCTAAAAATAAAACAAAATAACGATGTCCCTGAGAAGATAAAATTGGAGCAAAACCCCAGACATCAGCATAAACAAGATCTAATGGAGCACTACTACATGAATCTACTGGCGGAAGCGGTTGACGAGAAGACTTTGCAAGATGACAGACATCACATGAACGAATGGATGAAAAACCTGAGGTGCTGGAACTTGACGAAGAATGTAGGACTTTGCGAACAGTCTGAGATGTTGGATGACCAAGACGGTTGTGCCATTGAAGATCGGAGGGAGGGCAGATGGAGAGATGTGTGATACCGAAACTTGAAGGAGACGATAAAGGTCATGCTTATTGGGGTCTTGAAGCAGGACTTTGTGCGTGTGGCAATCCTTGACAACAAAAAAATTAGGATGAAATTCAAAATAGCAATTGTTGTGAGTTGTAAATTGGGAAACAGATAATAAGGATTTGGAGATAGAAGGAACACATAAAATATTACGAAGTAGAAGAGGAGAACCATAGGAGGGAAGAGAGGAATGTCCTATATGACTGATACCTAATCGCATACCATTTCCAACCTGGATTTGCTCCGATCCAGTGTAAGGTGCAGCAGTATGTAGAGAATGCAAGTCCGGCGTGACATGGTGTGTAGCACCAGTGTCAGGAATCCAGTCACTATAAGCTCCTAGTGCTGGAAGGAATGGCGAAGAGTAACCAGGGGGCGCTGTATTTGAAGCCGTGTATGCATGCGGTGATGGTGAAGTTGCAGAGATTGGTGCAGGTACCGATCCCTGATGACGAAACCTGCACTTATATGGACTATGTCCATGAAGACCACATACAGGGCAAGGATCACGTCTTGGGGCAGCAGAACGTCCTCGTCCTTTGCCACGTCCACGGTTTCTGTTAGAAGCAGTCACAGAAGTTGTTGATGAAAAATTGGCGGTTGGTGGGAAAGCTGTGTCAGTTGGAGGATGCATCACTGCAAGCCTAATTTCATGGCTAACAAGAATGCTGTGCAATTCAGAATAAGAAATGGGTTCTAGTCTAGATGATAAAGATGCAACAATATCACTAAAATCTGGACCCAAATTCTGAAATACAATAGCATTGAATTGAGGCGTGGAAACCGAGTGGCCTGCTGCAGCCAATTCATCTGCGAGATATTTCAATTGCCGTAGAAAAGAGGCTATTGAATTATCTCCTTTCTTGAGAGATTGCATCTACATGGTTAGTTGCAAAATTCTTGTATGAGAAGGGGCACCAAATGCCTGATGAAGAGAACTCCATACCGAATGAGATGTCTCCAATCCAATCACATTAGGAAATACTTCCTCAGAAAGGGAAAAAATGATCCAACTAAGTATTAGTTGATCTTTGCGAACCCAATCGGTATACGCCGGATGGGTGTCCCAGCAGAAGCAGAACCAGGAGACACAGTTGAGGATGCAACTATCATAGATGGCGGGCAAATGGATGTACCATCAATAAACTTGTAAAGATCAAAACTGCGAAGCAAAGGAAGAAACTGCATCTTCCAAAGAAGATAATTAGTTGGAGTTAGTTTAATGGAGAGCGCATGATGAATATGTCCGAGAGATGGTAAACCCGTAGGGAATGCTAGTGATCTAATGAAATCGATGATGTAGAGTTCTGAGATGAGGAAGTCATCTCGGCCTTGTTAGGCAACACGGTGGTCTGAAAGGCGGACGCGACGCGACGTGCCTTTGGAGAGGGACACAACCTGTGTCGTGTTGGTCGCGTCGGAGAAACGCGTGCAGGGCGCGTCTGAAGCGTGTGTCGCGTCGGAAGAGCGCGTCGGAGGAGGAGCGCCTCGAAATGGCCGAACACGACCCGTGTTGGTGCAGATGACGCCGATGCAGAGACGCGTCGGAGGAGCGCGTCTGAAGCGCACGTCGCATCGAATGGGCGCATCGGTGGAGGATCGCGTCGCAATGGCCGAACACGACCTATGTCGTGTCGGTCGTGTCTGAGAGACGCGTGCAGGGCGCGTTGAAGTGCACGTCGAAGAGGGACACAGCCTGTGTTAGAGGCAGAGCGTCCGAAGATCGCGTCGGAGGGGCGGGTCACGGCCCGCGTCGGTGCAGTACGCAACAACGTTGGAGGGTGCGTCGAGTGCGCCGACGACGTGTTGACACAAAACGGCGTGTTGATACAACATGGCCCGCGTCAGAGGGTCTGCCGACGAATCTGCAGAAAAGTAAAAAAGAAGAAGAAGAGAGAAGAAAAAAAATTTTATGGCTCTGATACCATGTAAGAAGAGTAGAGTGGAGAAAATATTTTCTGTATTGATTCTCGTGAGACTGTACATATTTATATAGTACATGAAAGGATCAGATGGATAACCACCAATGTCTATCTAATCTAATTAGAGAAGATCATCTAATCTAAACTAATCTAGATAAACACAAATCTAGATAATATCATATCTGGATAACAACAGATCCGGATAATATTAAATCTTTACAAATGATATGATTAGATTCTTTAACATCCTCTAATCATACCGCTACTAACTAGTTGAACCGCTAACCATGTCAAACAATATATATATATATATATATATAATATGGTAAAGTGCATGCACTAGCAATCTACTCATTTTTATATTTTTATATAAATTTATTAATATGAACTTATAAATAGAGATCCTTATTAATACGCTTATAATATAAAACCATACACACATATTTTATCTTTAACCTGCTTATAAATATTCTTCACCAAAAAAAATATACTCAAATTAATTCTTAGTTGTTTACACTACAAGAAAATTTCAATTTTCTTACCCGAAATTTCTGACGGAATATATTCCCTCAGAAATACTTATAAATATTTTTGAGGGAAAATCAGTCCGTCAGAATTTCTGACGGGTAAGAAATTTTCTGACGGGCTTATTACCCGTCAGAAAATTCTGACGGGAGTCCAAACCCGTCAGAGATTTTCTGACGGGTTGTGAATCCCGTCAGAAATTTTCTGACAGGCTGTAAATCCCGTCAGAAATTTTCTGACGGGCTTATTACACCCGTCAGAGATTTTCTGACTTCTTTTCTCCCCACTTTTTCCCCCACTTTTTCTTTATCTTTTCCCCTCTTTTCATTTTTACCACTTACTCCTTTCATTTTTTCCTCCTCCATTCTTCCTCTCCCTCCTCATTCTTCTTCTTCTCTTCCGGCGAACCTCAATCCATTTTTTCTTTTCATCCGGCCGGTCTCGCTCTTCATTCTTCTCACGTGGCCCGCGCGACGACATCGGCCACGCCTCTCTCATCCGGTCTCATCCGGCCGGCCTCTCTC
>LTAE01001178.1:0-12995 GCA_001647135.1 Pontederia paniculata | reverse complement strand
TCATGAGATTAATTTTATATTATTTAGTGATTACTTTTTAAATAGTTTTAATTGATATTTTTTAACATTTTTTATGAAAATATTAATTCGTGAGGTTAACTGTATATTTTTATTAATTATTTTTAATTGGTATTTTAACAATTTTTTTATGAAAACATTAATTAATGAGATTAATTTTATATTATTTATTATTTTTAATCAAACTTTTTTTATAAATAATTTTATGAAAATATTTATTCATGAGAGTATTTTTATATTTAATTTTTAAAATTAATTAAGTTTAATTTTTATTAAAAATATATTTTATATTACCGGTTCTCACTTTTTATCCAAACACTCATTAGAACCTAGATATAATCATTACATTTTAGTTCATCCAAACACTATTAGAACTAATCTATCAAATCAAACTATTCACTAGAAACCGGAGAACCTCCGGTTCTACTTGCCAAACAGAGCGTCAGAAAAGCCCGTCAGAATTTCTGACGGGCTTTATTTCTGTTAGAAAATAGTTATCAACGAACTTTTTTCTGACAAATAAATTTAGACGGAAATTCCGTCAGAAACGCCCTTTCTGACGGATTTTTCCTTAAATTCCGTCAAAAAATCCGTCAGAAAGGATTGATTTTCTTGTAGTGTTATTTTTCTTGATACATTAGATGATCACCATCTAGATTTGAGCATTCCTATAAATTACCGTCCTATATTATTCTGTTTAAATAAGAAATCTTGGTTAACGAATATTTATTGCAAAATATTATTGTCTATACTATTTTTTTGCTATTAGCAGGTTAATTGCTGTTGCTTTCTTGTTATCTGTTTTAGTTTGCATCACTGTCAAGTTTAAGAATTAATCCCGAAATAATTTTGTATATTTACATTTATTTTAAAACTAAAAGCAAGTGTTACTATTTTACTTCTACCGCAAAGTCCACTTACGCAAATAATTTTTTTGTGGCCGCATAAATATATTCATTGATCTTTTTACTATATAAGTAAATTTATGACTTAGAATTTATTTAAATCATAAAAATATAGATCTTGATTATAAAACCATTTTTTGGAATATTTTTTTATTTGGGTGCACTATTTAGATTTTAGTTTTCTGATGTCAAATTAAGATAAAATATTTGTATATTTTAAAATGACTCTCGAACTGCTTGGAGCACACACACTATAAATATGAGAAAAGTAAATATGTCAACCATTACTTTATTGGCATAGTGTCAAATATAATCTTAATTATCATATATTAATTTTACGATTATGATTTATTATCAGAACAATTCATATAAAAAATATATTATCTATATATACATGATTTATATATAGATATGATCACAATTAATAGATAAATTTGATGATTAAAAATATGTGCGACACAAAATTAATAAAATTGTACTTGACATACTGACTTATCCATATACTGACTTATCCATGGATTATATCGTATAGCATTAATTATTTCTAAATAATAAATTTATATTATATATTAGATAAATATGCAAATATTTTCTTTTCATGAATGAAAAATAAAAGTTGAAGAGTCAAAATATCAATCTTGTACTTTAAAATTGATGAGAATTAATAATTCTAAATCTAATTTTTGAAATTTTTAATTTTTTAAATTAGTCATAGTATGATCCGAAACGGATAAAAAAACACAAAAATATGATATTTTTCTTTAATACATATATTGAATGGAAAAAATGTATAGTTTTAATCAACATAATAGTCCTAGAAAAAAGACAAGGAGAAAAGAAGAAAAAAAAAATGGAAAGGGAAAGAGGTGGAGAAGAAGAAGAGGAGGGAATTTATTTTGCTCGTGAAATCGAGATGTTGTAACAAAACTTATCACTTTCCTTCTTCTTAGTCATATTATTTTTTAATTTCTCCACCGCAAATAAAACGTCGTCGTCGTCGTCGGCGGCTGGCGGTGTGGAAGGCAGTCGGAATTAGGAGGAGGGAGGGACGCGAGGTATGTCGACGGCGACGGGGACGGTGCCGGCGATGACTGAGGTGGTGGTGCACGTTTACGACGTGACGAACAGCGAATCGGAGAAGACGAACAACACCATCCTCCAGATCAATCGCATCTTCAAGGACCGGATCGGCCTCGGCGGCATCTTCCACTCCGCCATTCAGGTTTGGAAGCTCAACTGTTCCTTAGGGTTCATTCTCGGCCAAGATCTGGCAGTCTTTTGCGTTTATGATCCCAAAATTGGGGTTCTTCGTCTCCGTTTTGTTTGGGATCTGAGTTTTCTTTTTATCTTTGTCGTGGATATAATAGAAAGCTTTAGGGATGAAAGAAAAAAGTCGGGTTTTACTTTATGCTTCAGAGGGTTTGGAAGCAGAAGTGGTATCCAGTATTGGTAAGAATTTAAAATGGTTAATGATACACTCAGTTCAGCGTAAGATATTGTGGGAGAGAAGACCGGAGAGAACGGATTTGAGGAGTTTAATGCCATTGTCGAATTTTGACTGTGCCCTTTGTCTGATGGGAGTGTAGATCTTTATCCTGGAAGTTGTCAAGTGATCTTCTTTAGCTGATTCTTAATGGGGTTGTGATTTGACAAACCGAGACTTTGCAGCCAATTAGTATTTTTCGGACATTCCTCTGGCGAATGTTTGTTCAAGCTAAGTTCTCTGTACTTGAAAGATCTGAGTTGAAGGCATTATTCCCGTGGTTGTGGACCTTTAAGTGTTGCATGTGTTACAAGAGAAACACATTGTGTATGCCAAAGAGGAACAGTATCATAACATATTTAACTACATCTTGAGGTATCATATAAGATTTTAGTTATCCATGTTACATAGTTTTTCTACTGTTTTGTTTCAAAGCAAACAAAAAAAAAAGATTTATTGATAATATGATTGAACATAAAACTTATGATTTTGCACAAGTCTTAGGCTACAGAGTTTTAGGGTTATGTATATGGTAGAGAATCATGGAGAAGGAGAAAAGACAGATACATATGCATCAGATTCTGAGATTTGAGCAGTATTTTTAAACCTGAGATTTTTCTTGCTAAAAGACATTGATGCAGCCAGGAATATTTTTACGCATAAGTGAAGAGAGGCAGAAATTCCTACTCTTGGCCTGGAATTAGAGTCTAGTTCTTTGGCATTTTATGGTTCAACAGATGTATCTTCAATTTGTAGCAGATACTGGCATGTCCAGTGACTTCTGAATTTCTCATTATATGGAAACTAATCAGAGTTCTTTCATTAGCCAATTTCGTTGAGCTTAGAAGTTAACTCAAGTCGGTCTACATAGTATTAAAAAGAGAAAGAGTGATCCTGCTAGTGGATGGCTAGCTTTTTCTAGTCATACTTTTACCCCTAAAACCATTTTCAAAAAAATAAAGAGTGAAGCGCTGCTGCATATTGTTACTGGTGCATGATCCTGCTGGATGATGTTACTAGTGCATATCACTGGTTCGACTATTGGATCATGGATCCTTGTTGACAGCATTCTGCAACTTCATTGAAGTGTATAGTAGTCATATAGCAAACAATGAAAAAGAGGGAAGAAGAAGAAACACATTTGACTATGATGAAGAACAGAACACAACATGTTGATTCTTTCTTATATAATTGAGCCAGATGGGTTTTTACGTCAGGTTGTTGGTTCAACGGTTGGGTTGGCAATTCGTGATGGGCTGATACTTAGGTCATCCCTTGCCTTAACTTGGACATGTCTGGCACCGGATCACTAGTTTTCTGATCCCAACAGTTCAGTCCTGTCCAAATTTTAGAACACGGAATGTGAATAATCAAAGATAGAGCCAAATTAGTTTTGCTCCAAATTTGTGGGGTTGATACTTTTCCTTTCATATTTTTTTGTCGACCTGTCAATGTAGACACTGGTACACTATGAAGTTTGTGTTTTATTGCATTACATGAGTAGTAATGTAGTACAACAACGTGATTATGTAATCATACATGTGTATCTCTCCGGCATTTATTTGTGTGTGTGTGGGTGGGTGGGGGTGATCGGTAGCATAATTTAGTCATCCTTTTACAGCTAAAACACAATATGATTATATATTTGCTTTACCTTTGTTTTTCATTTAATTTTGTCATATCGCTTTGCACATGTGCTTTAAGGGTCCATTGGATTCACATTCCAATAAAGCATCTTGGTCTGAGAAAGTCGAGGATAAGAACTTAAGATTCTAGAGATAACATTTTTCCCTTTAAGAGGCGTTTGGTATGAGGTAATCCAGATAGATTACCGGTTATTTAATCTAAAATTTTCAGGGCCCACTATATTACCACGTTTGGCTGCAACAGATTACCGGTGATTTTTATTTCTCTGGTAATTTAAATTACCACCTTACTGATAATGAAGATAGCACCCATGGGAGGTGTCTTTCCAGATTATCAGCAAGATGACATGCATTTTGACAAAATTATCTCTTCAACCGAATTTTAAAAATATTTATATTTTATTACAAATAATAGTGTTCAACATTATCTTCTAATTTTTTTAANTCAGCAAGATGACATGCATTTTGACAAAATTATCTCTTCAACCGAATTTTAAAAATATTTATATTTTATTACAAATAATAGTGTTCAACATTATCTTCTAATTTTTTTAATTATAATACGAATGATTGATAATATAAACTCATATTTTGACCTAACTCATTTTTTTTATTTTTTGTTTATATTTATTTTAATTCAACAATTTTGAAGGGTATTTTAGTAATTTTTTGTTCCATAATTTTAATTATAATTTATGTTTTTGCTACTTACCAAACGCTATATATAATATTACCGGTAATTTATAAAGTGGTAATCTATTTTAATGGTGATCTAAATTACCGATTAACAAAAACTGGGAATGCGCCAAACGGCCCCTTATTTATATGGCAAACTGGTCAGCGGCAACCAAATACTTGCTTCGATTAAGAACTGTGCTGAGATGAGCACCCTTAAGGGGCGTTTCTGTGGAGATATTTTCTTCTTGCTCGTAAAAAATTTACTACCCTTGGCTTTGTGCATAAAAAAATTGCAAAATCTTTATTGTTTCTCAAGGACCAAGGTAGCTAAAGAAATAAAAGCTTCTTTGTTTATGATTGAATAACATATATCTTATTCAAGTACCCTCTTTGTATGACGATTTTTTGAGGTCACCACCAACAGCATCTGAGTCTGCAGCTATCCCTAGGTTTATGGTCTTTAGCTTGAAGTACAGTCTGAATTTCTGGTTGAACCAGATGGAAGGTTAATCATCGTAACTTGACATCAAAGTTTTGTCCTTCTATTTCCCTTTCCATCTTCCTATTATGCTTTTGCTGCTGACACACTCTTGTCTTGAGGTTTTCCGGAGGATAGTGATTTACTTTCATTTAGTTTATTATTTAGTTTATCAAATGAACTCTAAATAATTTATTAATTTTGCCAGCTAATATTTTCAAGTTGTATAGTTAGTTTAAAATTTCAACTTGGTTAGAGCTATTTTGTTTTCCTTTAACAAGATCAGATTATGATATATTAAAAGCTTATTTATGAGTGTCTATCTTGACAGGTCTATGGGGATGAAGAATGGTCATTCGGGTTTTGTGAGTATGGTAGTGGAGTTTTTAGTTGTCCGCCTGGTAAAAATCCTATGTATACATATCGTGAACGTATCATTCTAGGAGAGACAAGCTGTTCGATTTTTAAAGTAAACCAGATTTTGCGAGAATTAAGCCAAGCTTGGCCTGGAGATTCGTATGATCTTCTATCCAGAAATTGCAACCACTTTTGCGATGCTTTATGTGAAAGGCTTGGTGTTCCAAAGCTTCCAGGTAACATGGCCCTCGATTTACATTCTCAAATTTCTTAAGATACATGCAATCTTCTTCATGTTTACTAACAGTTTTGTGAACTTTTCACTCGGATTGTGGGCTACAATAAGTGATATAATGATAGTGAGAACTCATTAGCTGCAAATCATTTTTTACAATGTGCATAATATCATAGACTTCTTTCTTTGCATATACTCCATTCCTTCTGTTTATTTTTTTGAACATGAACATGTAAAGGACACATTTTCAGTTAGTTTCCTGTCGATATTACTGACACAAAAAGTGTTGTCACTTTAATGGATTTCTGTTGAATGGTGTTTCTCCAGATATTGAATACCAGAGTTTTTTTTTGTTTGACCATTAACAATTAGGGGAAACGTTAACATAATTGAGGTATGATAATTACCATGGAGCATGTAAGCTATTGGCGGTTGAAATACTCACTAGTCTCTATCTTTTGATGACAATGTATTTGGTTTACGTCCAGTTACTTGGTAGATAACTGAATCATTAATTGATGCTTTATGGTACAGTTCATGAAATAACTATTGCGGTTGCGTGAATGTTGCAACAGATTGTGGAAGAGTTTCTCATAGTGTTTGCACTTTCAGGTTGGGTCAATCGATTTGCAAATGCTGCTGACACCACCATGGAAGTTGCTGGAAATACAGCATTCCGGGTATGAAATCTTTCCTATTTTCTTTTTTGCCAGTATCTCGTCCTTTTTATCGATAATATATTTTGCAACTTATGATTGTACCATGCGTGCAAAATCATGAGCTATATTGTGAATTTCCTGCTATCTTTTTTGCAATGTTTCTTTGAGGTATAAACACCAACCAGAAGATATAATTTCCAAATTGAAACAGCTTACATAGTACTGCAACATTACCATCTATCGCAGAGACTAAGTTTCAACTTCTAACCCTTGGTGAGCCCTGATCTTAATTAAGTTTACTCTCACCACACATAAATTCATCTCCCAAAATCTTGTAACCTGATATCTTAAACCTTTGTTCTCTGATTGTTCAGACTTACATATTAGTCAGCATGTTACTTCATACAAAATATTCACCTTTTTCTTTTTTGTTATAGAAATTTCGACCTATCTACAAACATATTATTCCTATTATTATATATTCCTCTTCAACCTCGTCATTCGAGATGGCATACTAGAGTGCTAATGTTACAAATTTGCAGCTGAGGCAAGCAAAAACAGAGATCGTGACCGCTAGTAAAGTGGCTTACAGATTCATGGCCGGCCTGGCCTCAAACGCTCAAGCCACAATTTCACAAGGAACACCCGAATCTGCCAGCAATACGAACAGAGGAAGCCCACGCTTCCAGGGTGCATGGTTCAAAAACTTGATGTCGATGGGTGCAAAGCCATCAACCAGCACTTCAGAATTTTCAGACGACACAGATGACATTCCATTACACCGGCAGAAGTCACCGGAACAGTTGCAGAATAGCTCAAAGCAAACTATTTGATATTTTCCCAGTGGAAAATATCATTAATATGTATCCATAGTCAAAGCAGTTGTGTAGAATTGTAGACATGGCGATCACGTGAATTGATCCTTGTAACAACAACAAATTTCAAGTATTGAATATCATCCAAATGTTTGGATACAAAAAAAGATATACACTCGATCTAACTCTGGCCGAGTTTTCTTCAAATAGGATGCCTGATGATGGTGTTGCGACTGCTCTGGATAGCTCTCCAAAGAATGGAAGTTATGCTGTGAACTGCAGATGTCGCTATTCGAGACTTGATCTGCCCTCGCTTCGGTATCAGCCTCCTGCTCGCCATGCCTCTGCCATTGCCGAATGCCACCGGGCTCATCTCTGCTTCGCCTGAGGTAAACCAGATTCTTTTGTGTGTGTGTGTATAGAGAGAGAGCACTTGTGTGAATGTGCTGTGATTGGGGACTTTGCTTAGGTATGGTCTATTTATAAAGGATTGCTAACAAGCAGCTTTGACATAAACAAATCCAGTAGATACAGAGGCTGCTGTCCGGTGGTAGGACAAAAAAATACAAGCTGGATTCATGGCGGTTCAAAGATTCTTCTCGACAGAAAACAAATAGATGTGACTTCAAATTTGATCTGTGAATTTAACGCGCATGGCTGTTTTTGGTGGCCTGTCTCTCTGCACACTCGTGTGGGCGTTGACCCACAGGAAATCAAAATCTATGAGATGTTTTCTTTTGGAGGTTTTTTCTCGACCCATGGATTTGTAGTACTAGTGTCGGTTGCATATGTCGGAAACAGCCGCCAATTATTAATGCAACATGAGCTGAGATGAGTTGTGTGGATAAACTTTCAGCAAGGTTTTAGGTGGTATGTAGCTTGACTTAGCTTTATATTTATACACTACGCTACGACAAGCTAACAATGCAACCGTTTGACAATAGAATGGAAGCATTATTTGCTTAACTTGATGGAAACACATATTGTAGCCAACATAGAATACTAAGTTAAGCATCTCCAGCTAAAAGATATTAAGTGTGCATCTAGAAGTCATTAATTGACACTGAATCAAGTTTTGCAGCTGAATGTTTCCTTGCTTTAGTTCATTAACAGATACGCTTTTAAAACCAACAGATATTAGATTAAAAAATCACCTTAAAGAAAGAGAATTTATCTACATCTTGTATGGAAATTCAGCGACCTAAGATTCCGTTGCAACACAGGAAAAAACATGAGGTATCATTAAAGTTAGTGCTGCCAGTGGCCAATTAGGCTTTTAGGATATGAAAAAAGTTTTGAGATATGTCACGCTTCCATATGAAATTTTTACATGTTTTGCAACTTTGGAAGTTGTAGTTGCTTGAATTGGCAGCATGAAATAAATATGCACGCCAACTAAGTTTGGTTAGCACACTTGATAGCAGGAGTGTGTCCCGAGTTGAGAATCCGGGAGTTAGTAGCCCGAGTTCGAGTCTCGAAGTCACCACTTGGCCAGAGGAATACCGTTGAGGGACCGGGAGTTAATAGCCCGAGTTCGAGTTTCGGAGTGTCCACTTGACCAGAGGAATATCGTTTCTACTTTTTACCTCGACTTCGGATTAGTCAGATGCTAATAGTTCTGGACACGGAGGGTTCCAAGTGGGTACAAAAAAAAAATATGCAACACAGCAGTTAGGAAGATCATGTATGCATGAATCATAACCATAATGTGTGCAAGGATATGCCTACAAGGCGGCCGTGGCTTCGAAATGCTCGCATTATTTGGATCATGTGAAGAGTTCCAAGTTGCAACAGATTCCTTGATGGCAGATCGACCGCCGAACTCCATGGCGTTTATTGGTGCAGTTTGGAGAACTAACTAATCCTAAGGCAAAGGAGCAGAATTGCTGCTCAACGTGGCCTTGCTAATTTTTAGTATGCATGGGGCATAAAAAGAAGATTTTATAAGATTGAAAAGTTATGGTAAATTGTTACTTCAGTGATTTTTTTTTCTTCTTTCAAACAGAAAAATTGTAACTTATATGTTCTGTAATAACGCAGAAGAATTGGTATATCCAATTAAAAAGCTCTTTAATATGTTATTTCTTGTGTTAATTAATATATAGGTTATTTTCATCTATTCACGTACTTGTTTTTACTTTCATCTCAAAATCTAAATTAAGAAATCATCGATTTAGCTTTAAAAAATTTAGTTGGTATAAACTATTAATGAGTCGTAGTTCCGAATTTGAGCCTTTAAAATGATTAATTTGATCAAGATTTAATTTTTATCATTCGCCTCCGAACCCTAAATTAGTCGGGTGCTAATAACTCCGAACTACCGATGAGTTCATATCGTGACTGAAAAAAAATTATAAAAAAATTCGCGATCAACTTTTCCATTTACTTTTGTATTCTTTTGTCACGCATTTATTATCATTTATTGTCTTGACTATTTTAATATTAACGAACATAATAATAAAATAGAATTTTAATTTTATTATATTAACCATCTATTAGTGGATATTTTTTCAAACTAAACATTTATAAATTATTAAAATAATAATAACAATATGAATAATAAATATATCACGTATATAGTATTTAATAATGAAATATTTTGAAGTTAAAAATATATTTTAACATGCTAATAGATAATTCTAAAAATTAATTTTTAAACATTTTAAAATATTGAATATCAATTATTATTATTATTATTATTAATTATATTTATCAAATTAAGAACGTATTAATTTAGTGAACACGTTGTTAATTACTAGTTTAGTAAAGTTGTATGAGAAGTAGTGGAACTCTAGGATTTTGAATAAAAAGTTGCAAGTGAGCATAGAAAGATTGACTCGTGAAGAGTTGAAGGGGGGCAACCGGGTCCAAATGGACCTGACTAGATGTGACCCAAAGTGGAAGTCCAACGCGGACCAGGGTACGTGTTGATAATTATAACTTTTTCCACTTGGCATCCCTACTAATTATATTGTCGATTGGAACACATTTGACCAGCCCATTGGAGCGCATTTAGTCTACGGATAATTGTTTTCCCCAAAAATATTTTCCAAGAAATTTTGTTTCATAAGAATTTTTTTCGTTAATAAAAATAGTTATCAGTTGAAAAGAAACTTGTGTATAATAAATGAAAAATAATAAGCCGTGTATGTTACATACTAATTTATTTTTGTACACAACCAAATATTTTTTTTTCTCAAACAACGAAGGATCAAAAACGAAATAAAAAATGATAAAAATCAGCTAGTGATTACTCGCCCGACCCGATATAGTGGCGCGTAGCAATTTGTCATGCACCCAATGCGATACATGATCTGAGTCATTAATTTAAAAATTAATGGTCTAAATTTTATCCAATTAATATGAGAGAATTTTAAATAAATAAGATTTGAATCATTAGTTTTTAAATTAATGGCCCAAATCATATACACACTTGATGCATAACAAATTACTATGTAACCTCATTAATCTTTAATAAGTATGTCTAATAATAAAGTAATTAAATATAATTATTTATAAAATATATACCAATAACATAAATTAGTGAGCCACCGAATAATATAATTAATAATAAAATATAAGTGATTTGCTCATTATTAATTTTGATTTGTTTAATATTATTGAGAAAATTAAAGTGAACAAATAATGTAAAAAGATAAAAGAAAATATTAAAACAAGTTGTGTAAAATGTTAATGAACTTACTTGGTCCATCCCTTAGCCGGTCCATTCATTAAGGACTATCAAAATTTTATTATCCAATCTAATAATAATTCGTTAAATTAATATCTAATTAGAACTCGATTAACTGAATCTTAGTAGAATCAACCCGCCTAAACTTGAATTCACTTTATTAATTGGGTCTCATCAGTAGGACAATCTATAAAGGTTCGGCCCATTTAGATATTAAAGGCCCGTTTTGGCTCTATTTTTTTTTTTTTTTGCGAAATTAGAAAAAAAACTATAGAAATGCACTCTTTATATATATTCATAATTTAATTTAATTTTTGAAAGTGTGTTTAGAAACTACTATTGATTATTTTATTAAATTTTATGAAAGTACATGAAATATACAAATAAATATTTAATATGTAGCAAATGAAAGAAATATTACTCTCAATTTCATTGTTGTACAACTACTCATTTATTTAATTTACAAAATTTTAATCTTAAAACAAAATTTATTTTCTATTTATAAAATTATTCAATTTAGTTTTAGTTTAATTATTTTACTTTTTGTCGTCGAAGCATTTCAATCATGATGTTGAAAAGGAAATAGAAAAAGATAATAACTTACCTTTTGCAGCAAAATTTCTTTCCAAAAACACCCAAATAAAAAGTTTCAACTAAAGAAAATCAAATTGTGGTATTGATTATTAATGTTAATAATATCTTGAATCTTAGAGAAAATTCATATGACTTCTTGCGCATCAAGTCGCTCGAATTGTTGATGCGGCGAAATCGTCCGTCCTATACGGTAGTCTAGCTGCCCGATCAACGAGCAGGAATTTAGAGGGAGATCAACGGGATCCCTTGCGGAGGCTTGGGAGGGAAGCTCTCGAAACTTAGATAATTTTAAAAATTTTATTTTCTATCCTTTATTGGGAGTCCATATATAAACTCTCTACGGTTTGAGTTATTTTGTATCTTGTATCATCTACTATTTTTTCACATTAAAGAAAAAATTTTAGTCGCCGTCCGAGAAAGTATCCCAATTAAAAATGAACCTCGTTAAATTTTTATGTCTTCTCTGTCTCATCTATTTCACGTAACAATTAACATAAAAAAAATGAATATCCAAAATTCTTTCAGCAACTAACGGTGCATGTTACTAATAGAATTTTCGTTGATCAATAAATTTTGGACATTCTTTAGCTAAAGTAATGATTAGTCAAAACCCCAGATTTGGATGTTTTTCTAGTGACATGTCATTCATGTCGTTAGACGAGGCGATATATCATGTTTAACTTGTAGCATAAATCATGTCAAACTAACAATAATTGTGTAAACCCCAACCCTAACATTAATAATGTTGGATTTAATGTAACTTATTTGTCACAATCTAAAACAAAGAAAGTTACTTTTTTAGAATATAAATGATGTAATGATATGAATACGATAAGATTCGACCTCTCTCATGTAATCTCCGAACCAGTTCATGCCCCCTTAAATTAATCTCATGTTAGCTTCATAAACTAAATCTATAACAAACAAACAACAAAGAAGTTAAAAAAAAATGGTTGCTTTTGAGAATTGTTAAAAGTTCAAATCTCCGACATGATTTGGTATGACGACAAGATTAGGTTTCTTTAATTAATTTGATATGATCATGAAAATTAAAAGTTCAAACATCTTACCATTTTTCTTTGCCCTGTGGGCTCAAGCGGCTAAAAGTAGGCAGAGATTGGTTAACTACCGCTCATGCAACCAAAAGAACAACAAGGCTTAGTTTGGAAACAAGAACCAGGCTAGAACCAGGGCCTAGTTCTGGTTGGTTCCGGCGAACACCCGTAGAACCGCACTTTAGAACCGTGATGCCCAGAATCTCGGGCAGCACACGGGCAGCCCGTGGTTCGCATGATGCGGTTCCACCTAATTGGTGGAATCGCTCGGTTCTGCAGCAACACTCCTTTTTTTATTTTTTTTTCCTCCCTCGTGACCGACCCTTTTCCCGACACATCTCACGCCCTCTTTTTTCTCTCCCTCTCTTCCTTCGTTTTGGA
>LTAE01001177.1:42262-55105 GCA_001647135.1 Pontederia paniculata | reverse complement strand
CCAAGGTCGGCGCCGCCTCTATCGGCGGCGGTGGTGGCACTCCCCTGGTCCGACACAGCAGCTCGCCGGCGGGATTCCTTTCCCACATCTTCGTCGATCCAGGTCCGCTCTCCTTCTCTCTCTCTCTCTCTCTCTCTCTCTCTCTCTCTCTCTCTCTCTCCGTCGTTCTCGTCTTGTCACAGCGGACGGTTTGCGGTAATGGTGAGATACGCGACCGCCGTTGGTAGTAAAAAAATAAATAAATAAGAAAGGGGAAGGGTAAAAAAATTCTTTACTACACCGAGAAAAGCAATTAACTGTTCTAATACTGAAATTAAAATTAATCATCTTTTTATTTGAATAATTTGATGATTAATAGTGAAAAGAACATGTTCTGCTTAATGTCACAAGCCGACCACGGGATTGTCTCGTATTTAAAACTGTCCTTGTTTCTGGGTTTTCTGTACATGCACAGGTCCAGTGCATGGTTCACTACGTGATGTGAAAAATATTGTCGATTTGAATCGGGTGGGGGGTAAGTGAGTGAGTGAGTGAGAGAGAGAGAGAGAGATTTATGTTATGTACGGCACGATGGCATTATATGGTTGGATTCGCATGAGAGTTATGTACAGTCAGTAATTTTACTGTCTTTTGGTGAATTATTATGGAAGGGGGTCCCCGCGGGTGCCCCTGCATCCCACTTGCTGGCATTTGTCTCCCTCCCCAAAATTGTTGGACAGGGATTTGGGTCTGGGATATTACGCGACTGTTAGTTATCACTTATGAGAGTGAAGAAAAGTTAAATTTAATAAAAAAATAAAAATTAATTCGATAAAAGTTAAATTCGAGATCCTTTGAAGAATCAAAACAGAGGTGAGCCAAATACATAAGACACGTGTTTCTTTCCTTTTTTTTTTCTTGTTTTGCTTATGTTATAGATTTCATTAGATTTTAGCTGGTAACCGTTCCACTCGTGTACACCTACTTGTGTAGGGGTAGGATTGGGGACTCCACTTTTCCGCTTTTTAATTGTTACATCCATCACCGAAAAACATATATATAATGTTACACCGCGTCAATCAGCGGACTCTGTCGGCACGTTTGGTTTCCTACAAGTGCCCTTACCACCAGATAAGCCTCGATGGAAATATTGGTTTCCAGCATTTGGGACACCTTCAGCATAGGAGCAGTCCAAGAGAAAAAAGTTGCCCTTCCATGAGTTGCAAAGTCATATCTAGCTTCCTGAAGGTGCACATTCATGAAACAGTAAAATTACAGAGGCTACGAGTATACAACATGTGGATAGATTTATTACATAAGTCGAGTAATGAACATCAATTCTACAATAGGTTGCCATTAGTAACCATCAAATTTGAGCTCTCCTTATAGCAAAAATTAGCATACATAACATGACATTTATAATGTAACGTCTATATCCATCATATGACAGAAATATTCTTTTAAAGACATTACTTTTCTTCTTTAAATTGACATTTGATCAATTGACTAGTCAACATATTAGACGTAAAAGTAATAACTTTAAAAGAAAATTTCTAATTCATAATCCAGTCAAAGAAGATATCATATTATATGGTTAATTTCTAACTTAGGACAATCGCAATCATTAATAAATCGTATTATTAGTTGAGCAGTCCGTTCACCTCTAAATAATATCCAACAAACCCTAGATCAATATGTTAAATTTAGAAAACAAAAGAGTCATCATTACACTAATATCAATAATTATATCCATTTTCAACAGACAACATAGTCTGCGTCAAATATCGGCACGACCCGCGTTAGGATTTCTATAACCCTGTTCCAAAAGATGTAATCAACTTCAAAGAAAATGATCTGCATCAGGTCGACACAATCCGTTTTACATACGTGTCCCTTTTCTAGATGAAACGTCTCGCGTTCGATATATAGTTGAAATAACGGTTATCATGGTCAGTGTCGGATACAATTGAGTCTGTGTTAGGATTTAGGTTGTTCATCCATCTTCACAAGGTTCATGATTTCCATCTACTTTCACAATTCAGGAAACACAATCCATGTTAAAGTAACATGGCCCAAATTTTTTAGGGCTAGGACTTTGTATCGGCATTACTTTCGATCCGAGGAACACAACCCATGTCCAAGTGCAACAAGATATGCTTTCCATCTTCGGTGTTGTCCGAGACACGTGGCCCACATTCGATAATGACATGGAACGTGTTCCATGGTTTTCCAATCGTCCGACAAAAACACAACCTGAATCTGAGTGACGCGAAAGCTCGTGTCGGTTAAGACATGACCTGTGTTCGACCTTTTGATCCTCTCTAGCGGCTAGATCTTCATCTCCATCTCAAAGTTGATCCAAACATATTATGTTTAACGATATTGTACAAAAATTATTACTTTAATGCAAGACATTACGATCTTCTTTATTGACTTGACATTTGATCAATTGATTGGTCAGCATATTGGACACAGAAGTAACGACTTTAAAAGAAAATCTCTATTTTATAGTCCAATCAAATAAAATATCATATTATATAATTTATTTCTGACTTAGGACAATCACAATCATTAATAGTTTTTAATCGTATTACCAATTGGGCAGTCCGCCCACTTCTAGATTATCTCCAAGAAACCCTAGATCAGTACGTTAAATTTAGAAAAAAAATAGTCATCATTACACTAATAACAATAATTACATCCATTTTTAGCAGACAAAACACGGTCAACGTCGAATATCGGCACAACCCGCGTTAGTGTTTCTATAACGCTATTCCAAAAGATGTAATTAACTTCAGGAAATTATCAGTGTCGGGTTGACACTATCCATTTTACATACGTGTCCCTTTTCTAGATGAAATGTCTCGTGTCTGATATATTGTTTAAATGTAACATTTATCATGGTCTTTTTCGGATACAAGCGGTACTTTGTTAGGGTTCAGGTTTTTCATCCATCTTCACAGGGTTCAGGTTTTCCATCCATTTTCACAATTCAGGAAACGTGTTCCACGTCAAAGTAACACTGCCTAGTTTTTTTAAGGCTAGGGCTTAATTGTTTTCAATCCGGAAACACCCCATGTCCAAGTGCAACATGACCTACTTTCCATATTCGATGTTCTCCGAGAGTCATGGCCCACGTCTAATAATGACTGGTACGTGTTCCATGGCTTTCCAATCGTCAAGCAAAAACCCAACCCGGTTCTGAGCGACGTGATTGACATCGTGCGGTGAGCGTGGCCCATGTCGGTTAAGACACGGTCTGTGTTTGGCCTTTCAATCCTTTCCAGTGGTTGGGTCTTTGTATCCATCTCAAAGTTGATCCAAACATATTACTTTTAACGATATGGTACAAAAATTATTACTTTAATGCAAGAATAACATCATTATCCATCTCTGTTATATTTAATCATATATACATGCAATACCTTAAAATTAATTTTCTAGTTACATACCTTGATTACAGATGATCTAACTTCTTTCTCGTCCATGTTCGTTCTCCTTGTACCTCTCCTGCGATAAATCTTCTTCCTCTCTTGACCATTATTGGTACTCATCCTCTTCTCTTGACGCGGTTTCGGGTATGACAATCAAGGGAAAATAATATCGAGAAGAAAGAGACAAGAATCTTACCTCTAATCGTCAAGGAGAGAGGAGAGGGAGAGAGAAGAAGAAAGGGAGGACATGCTTGTGACAGCCGGAGAAAATAATAAGGGCATGAAAATATCTCATGGCCATGCGTTTATATAGAAGGGTCCCAGGATTTTCAACTAGTTTAAAAACATTTAAATTTTGAATCCATAATTTAAATATTGTAGGATTCTGCCAGGTGGGATGTGACACAATTTATTTTTGTCTAGTACTTTATCTTGCCTTATCTGAGTGCAACATGGCCCATGTCCAGTTTGGACCGGTCCATGTTGAACCTTCTTTTTCCATTTCCAACATGTTTCACAAGCTTGACGCAACACGACTTGCATCCAGGCTGGACACGATTTGTGTTGGACCTTTTCTTAATCAATTTTAATTATCTAAAATTTGTTGGGTGTTACATTATAACCTCCTTAAAGTTAAATTCATCATAGAATTTATTTGTAAGTTCTAGGATTATAAAACTAAATATGATCTCCTAGGAGTTCAAAAGGATTACCTAGTGAGGCACCCTATACATGGTGTTCCGATTTAGCTCGCATGTCTTAGACTCTTCCTGGTGTCGGTTTAAGAACTTCCAACCTCCTCGAGGACCTTGATTATCCTCTTTTGGTTCTAAGCAATTCTTTATGAAGTGATCATGTTTCCTACAACGTAGACATGCTCTAGTTTTGAGACGACATTCACCCAAATGGTAGCCCTAGTAGTGTGAGCAAACTCTCCTATCTAACTATTGTGGTTGTTGTCCCAAGCACACATACATGGCCTCAGGCGTTTATTACGATGGTGATCTTTGTTAGTGGGAGCTTTGACATACCTCTTATCATCCCATCTGAGCCTTTCTACTTCTGAGTTCGCAGTTGGACCTTCCCCTTCAGTTCCTTTTGGCACTGTATATCATCAATCTCCAAGCGCTTAGCTAATTCAGAGCATTACTAAAGGACATGTAGTTACCCCCAATGGTCTTAGTCTTTAGTTCATGGCTCAATCCTTGGACAAAGTGGTCGACACTCTCTCTTTCATCATTTTTAGTGTACAATACTAAAGGATATTTAACTTCATATGAATTTATTGTGCTAACCATATGAATTTATTCAAGAAATGTGTCACATTCAAATTGTTCTATCGCAATTTCAGAAATTCTCACTGCCTTAAGCTGCGTTCATAGGTAGGGAAATAACGAGTCTGAAATGTCTTTTTAAAATCCTTCCAAATTGATTGTATTTAATCAAAAAAGTTAATATAATGGGTGTCTTTTCACTAGTCCTTCGCATCCTTCGTGAGACGATGCACACCATATAAGACCTTTCGATCTTCAGAGCATTGCATCAACGCAAAAGTTTCTTCCATAGTATCCATCAAACTCAAGGGTTGGTGTTTCAGGAAGTGCTAGACCATATCCTTAGAAGCATGTGCTTGCTGATTTTGTTGACCTCCGAGAGCTTGGCTATTTTGAGTCTCACTCTACTATGCTTCTTTCTCTTGGTGGGTTTGTCCTTGATGGTCAGTGAGACGCCTTAGATCCATATGCATTTACAATAAGATTAAAATAAATATGAATCACATCTAAATCTTAACATTTAACTCTTCTCCTTCCCTCCTAATAACCTCCTTAGGACTGATTTTATACCCTTCTTGATGGCATGGTGGTTTTTCGTGATGCTTGCACAAGGACTCTATTCACTTAGAGACAACTAATAAGTGTCTATCGTGAGGCTCTAATACCTTACTTTAACGCCTCAAAAACACACTCCGCCACATGTCCGAATTTTTCTCTAGAGACGCTACGACTTTCTTCTTTGATTTGACAATTGACTGGTCAACATATTGGACACATCATGCAGAAGCAATAACTTTAAAAGAAAAGCTCTATTTCATAATCTACCAAATAAAATATCCTATTACATGGTTCAATAAAAAAGGGCATAACTAATCAAAGTTCGACAACATGATTGAAAACCTAAATAGACATAAAGTAGACTCCTGTCATGTGCAAGTCACGATGTCATGAACATCTATATCACCAGTTCCATCACCTATTAGTTATGCACATAGCATGTAGGATCAAAAGTAGGGGAAACAATTCTCTCGTGAGCGATGAAGCTTAATATGTAATAATAGTAATTAATAAAAAACATATATGAAGATAAAATAAGGCAATAAGTTATAACACTAACTTTTCTTTCCTTCTGTGACTATAGTCCAGTCATAATAAGAACATCAGTTGCATCATATGACACATTGTAGTTTAGTATATTCATGCTCATGTTGGTTCATTATTTTATTTTATTCCTTTAAATATAATTAGTGGTTAGAATATTAGTTACACCATAACATTTATGATGTACCATATCCAATATGTTCAAGTCAGACTTAACTTAGGGCCTCATTATTCTTTATTATCTTGTCCTATGTTCTCAAACATTAAAATCAGTAGTGAACCTTTATCAGAGTGTTGAAGATTCAGGTTGTCCAGCCAAAGACACGACTAGCTAGGGCATGAAGTGCTCGTTAGTAGTTTTAGTATTCAGTTAGGACAAGTCTCGCAATCGAGATAAATCTCACAGTGAGGATAAATTCTACATGCAACAAGGCTCTTCTCTTCCTGCGATAGATTCAATCATTAATAATTTTTAATCTTATTACTACTTAAGAAGTTTGCTCAATTCTAGGTTATCTCCAAGAAACTCTAAATCACTACGTTAAATTTAAAAAAATAGTCATCATTACGCTAATATCAATCATTACATCCATTTTCTACAAATAGAACACGATCTTCATCAAATATTGACACATCCCACCTTAGGGTTTCTGTAACCATGTTCGAGTTGTAATCAACTTCGGGAATGGTCCGCGTCAGGACAACACGATCCATTTTACATATGCATCTATTTTCTAGACGAAACATCCTGCTTTCGAAATATAGTTTAAATGTAACAGTTAACATGATTCTTGTCGGGTACAACTCGGACAATGTTAGAGTTTAGGTTTTACATCTGTCTACTTACATACCTTGATTACATAGAATCTTGATTACGGACAATCTAATTTTTTCCTCGTCCACGTTTGTTCTCCTTGTTCCTCTCTCGTGACATATCTTCTTCCTCTCTTGATCGTTGCTGGTACTCGTCCTCTTCTCCTAACGCAGTCTCGGGTTTGAAAATCAAGAGAAAACAATATTGAGAAGAAAGATCCAGGAATCTTACCTTTAATCCTCAAAAGGAGAGGAGAGGGAGAGAGAAAAAGAAAGGGACGATAGGTTTGTGACAGCTAGAGACAATAATGAGGGCATGGAAAAATATTTCATGAGCAGGGGTTATATAGAGGGATCCTAGGGTTTTCAGATAGTTCAAAAATGAATTTAAACTTTGAAACCGTAATTTATATATCATAGGATTCTACCAGGTAAGACACGACACGGTTTGTGTCCCATACGAACGCTGTTCATTTTCGTCTGATAATTTAACTTGTCTTATTTGAGTGCAACACAACTCGTGTCTAGTTTGGATATGGTCCATGTTGAACCTTTCTTTTCTGTTTTTGACTTGTTTCATAAGTTTGACGCAACATGACCCGCATTCAAGTTGGACACAATAAGTGTTGGAACTCTTCTTAATCAATTTTAATCATTTAAAATTTGTCGGGTGTTACATGTAACATATAAAAAGGCTAAAAAAACTCTATAATAAAAGAATAACTCAACCAACAGAAGTTGAGATGGAGTGATAAGTAACTCCTTCTCACTTAAGAAGGTTCGAGTTTGAGTCCCTCTGATTGCAAAATATTTTCCTTGAAATTCTCACACCAGGCGTGCGACCCGAGGCTGCACAGACTTGACAAAACATAGTCTCGAAAACTATGGTGGCAATTGAAAAAAGAGAATAATTCAGAATAAATAAAATGCAAACATTTTGAAATCAAAGTATATAATATCAATAGGAACTGATTAATATTTATTGTGAAATAATTTAGAAGTTATGGTAGAAAAAACAAATGGATAAAAAAATAAAGAAAAAATATAGATAAATGAGAAGATAAATAAATTATAAATATAAATCATATATAAAATATAAAGTGTTAAAAATATTTAAACAAATAGGATTATCTTTTAACCTTAAGTTTTCAAAATTTCGTTAAATTTTAAGTGCTTTTTTCATTTAACTTTTTCATTAGTTGTCGTGAACAATTTTATTACCAAATTGCATTCACTATCTCCTATATATATTTGTGTGTGTGTGTGTGTGTGTGTGTGCGTGTGTGTGTATAAAGGTGTCCTTGGTTTGATCTATTGTGTCCATTTTTATTTTTTTTTTCCTTTTATGATTACTTTACCTTTTTCATTCTTAATTATCCTTTCCATTTAACAAAAAAAATTACCATTTATTATTATGCTGATTAATTCATTAAAAATATTATGTATATACTTCTTTAGACATTCCTAATATATTATATACTTATTAGTCTATTTCATGCCAAAAAATATATTTTTGAAAGTTATATTCTTTTCACATTTTCAAATTAATCCTTACTCAAATGTTTACTTTATAAAAATAAACTTTGCCTATGTCATACTATATATTTGTACTTCATATTCTATTTCATAATTCGAAATATTTCTCTTTGGCAATATATATTTGAATTGATAGCATAGTTAAAGAAGTATTTAGGAAAATAAGATAATATCCATGATTCATTTTGTCATTAATTTTCTCACAAAGTTGGAAAATAAGTTAAATAATTTCTCACTAATTTAAAAAAATAAGATAAAGTCTTTGACAACTTTGTCGCTAATATTCATGTTTTTCCTTAACTTTTTCCCCTATATTTGTCACTAATTTGTTCTTAATCTTCTCACAAAGCTATCTCAATTTCGTCCTTGAAATTATCCTAGTTTTGTCCCAATTTTTGCCTGAGAATTTGTTGCAAACTACAAATCTTTGTCAACATTTTGTCTTAGTTTTTCCTAATTTTTCAAAAATTTAGGTATGATTAAAAAATAATTTTTTTTCTTAAAAATCATATTTTCAATTTATATAACATTATAGCAAATATATAGTAAACAAATATAACACAATGAAGTATTAAACATAACTAAAATGTGTAACATTAAATATAATCCAAATAGATAGTGACATAACATTAACAAAGTGTGGTGATATTAGATTACCATGCATTATACATTGTGATTTTTTTTAAAAAAAATTATCTCGCCTTTAAGCAAAAAAAATTGCACGAACTTCTCATTTTCTCTCTCTTCTAATATCTCTATTTCCTCATCTATAATTTTTCCCTTCTTTTTCAACCAATATTATAATTTTCTCTCTCCTCTAGTTCCTTTTTCTTTCAATCTCATCATTTTTCTCTCCCATATAATATTTAATTTTCACTCCAATATCTCACTTTTTGTCTTCTAAAATATAATATCATAACTTTCTCTCTCCTCAAATTTTCACATCTTTTCTCTTTTATAATATCCTACTTTATCTTTTCTATAATATTTTACTTTCTCTCTCCTCCACTTTTCTCTTTTTTTCATGCAATATCTCACTTTCTCTCTCTTATAATATTTCATTTTTCCCCTCGTATAATATAATCTCGCAACTTTCTCTGTCCTCCAATTTTCATATCCTTTTCTCTTTTATAATATCCTAGTTTCTCTCTCCTATTATATTTCACTTTCTCTCTTCTTCATTTTTTTATTTTTTCTCTCATATAATATCTTATTTTCTCTCTGTTATAATATTTTACTTTCTCTCTCCTGTAATTCAATCTCATAATTTTCTCTCTCCTCTATTTTTTATTGTTCTCATACATAATATCACATTTTCTCTCTCCTTTAATATCTCATTTTCTTTCTCATGCAATACCTTTCTCTCCCTATCATTTTTCACTTTTTCTCTCCATTTTTTTCATTTTCTCTCTCATGTAATATCTTACTTTCTCTCTCCTCTAAGTTTTTTTATTTTTCTTATATATAATATCACACTTTCTCTCTCCTCTAAGTTTTTTATTTTTCTTATATATAATATCACACTTTCTCTCTCATATAATATATCACTTTCACTCTCATGTAATATCTTATTTTCTCCCTCGCTATAATATTTTACTTTCTCTCTTCTCCATTTTTTTTTCATTCTCTCATGTAATATATCACTTTTTCTCTCATATAATATTTCACTTTCTCTCTCCTATAATTTAATCTCATAATTTTCTTTCTCCTCTATTTTTTTTCATTTTTCTCATATATAATATCATATTTTCCCTCTCCTCTAATATCTCGCTTTCTTTCTCTCTCATTTAATATTTTACTTTCTCCTATAATCTAATAACATAACTTTTTTTCTTCAATTTTATCATTTTCTCTCTCCTAAAATATCACACTTTGTCTCTCCTCAAATATATTTTTTCTCTCCTATAATATAATTTCATAATTTTTTTGTCCTCCAATTTTTCATCTTTTTTAGTATACTTACTTTCTCTCTTCTATAATATTTTTTTATCTTTCCTTTAATATCATAACTTTCTCTCTCCTTATTTTTTTTATTTTCTCATCCTCTAATATCTCACTTTTTTTACTTTCTCTCATATAATATTATCATCTCTTCTCTAATCTTTTTTTATATAAATTATAAATCAAGTTTATTCTGAACATATTCCGACCTCGAATCAAATATGACAATATTAGATTTCTAAAAATATGATTTCGTAGAATCATATTCTATGAAATGCTATTATTTTAAGGAATATTATATTCCGTCAATCAAACACACAACTTAAAGTTATTCAAAATTTTATGAGAATATACCACAAAATATTGCAAAGTTTGCTTACTGACTAATATTGAAATCTATATAATATTACATTACTAACAAATATCGGCAGCCTATCTAATTTTCATACTGACTAATGTTAAAAATCTAGCAAAAGCTACATATTAAATATTATTAAAAATCCAACTAATGAGGTCGTTTAGGGCTTACCGTGCGGACACCAACGCCCTCTCCTTTGAGTGGACGGGGAGGTAAAATAGGAGATGGGGGGAGGAGGAGGAGGAGGAGGGACTCTGAAAGGTGGGTGTTTGAGTTGGGCAAATAGTGACTTTTGTCCCTATTTTCTCTCTTATTTGCCGCCCGTATGTTTTAAAGCTTTTTATATATTTGCAACAATGGTCATTTATCTTGCATTCCTCAAAAAATTTGTCGTCAATATATTAAAAGTGAACTAAATTTTTATATGTAATATTCTGCCATTTGATCACTAACATTGTCACTACTAAAAATTTTAACAAATATATTAAAATAATTCTGTAATTTTTTTTGTCGCAAACCTATAAACTAATTTATTGTAAATATCTTTTTGAAAATAAATTGATCATTGATGTCGCTCACTTCTCTAAATGTTTCTTTGCAAAATGAGATAAATTCGGGAGAAATATATTTGTCGCAAATGTTTGTTGCTAAATTGAATTAGTTTTTGTAGTGGTGCCCCCTCTCCCACACCGCCTCTTCCGGATGAGTTCACTGATACTATTTAGTCTTTAACACTTTTTATCATATAAAAAGAATTAAGGGACCGAAATCACATTTTAATTATTAAAAAATTCATTAACAAAAATTTAGATGAAACTTTTCGAGAATTTGATGTCGAATTCAAAAGTCCGGAAACCAAACTTGCGAAAATAAACTATTGTTTAAGAGATATTAGAAAAAAATATGCTAATGCGGTTACATGAATAATGTATATTCTACATATTTTAGGAGCCTATACTCCGCAATGCATGACTACCAAGTTAGCATTTCTTTTACAACAGATACTTGATTGAAAATATTAAGCGTTCACTATTTTGCCTTCGCCTAAAATTTTCAATGTAACATATGTCTTATACTTGTAGCAAATAAGACATTAGGATTTATGCTTTCCTCACATGAGCCTCCTACGTCAATATCACGAACACAACCTCAAGAAAACAAATTAAGCTCAAATGCTCTACAAATTAATGACAGTTATTAATAGTAGCATATGTAAGTTGATATAAATGTTAATAGCAATTACACGTTTCTCTTTTCATATCTGATGAGATTAGTTACTTCTTCGACTTGATGAGATTTTACTTGACGCAGGTCCTTCTACCTCTATGGGTATCGGAAATTACTCTTTAGCAGACACCAACTCGATGCCCTCACTTGCAACTAGAAGGTTGAAGCCTCAGTGGAGCTTCTCGAGAGACTCACTGTCACAGATATCCGAGCTGAGCATTCCTGAAATCGGCGAGCACGGCGCCGGCAACAACTCCGATGAGGTCGGTGGCCATGTTAGCCAGTCTTACATGTCAAGTGACTTCCACTTAGGCTCATGGGACGAGAGCAACTCGATTGCCTTCTCTGCTCCTCTGAGCAAACGAGCCAAAGATAACAATGGCACTCAGGTACAACTAATACTTTTAGATTCAATACTCAGATTCTCTTGCACCCATTTCTGATACATATTGACTATTGCTGAAGGTTTAGTCATCTTTTTATGTATTGTTCGGAAAAGCCGGTAAAGTTTAGTGATATTGAACAGAAATCTGCTTCTTTCGTGATTTCAGTTCAACCTATCAAGGACTTCACTGGAGGCGTCCTCGGTGGAGAGCCTTTTTCAGATGAATCAAGACTCTGTGCCTTGCAGAGTCCGAGCTAAACGGGGCTGCGCAACGCATCCTCGCAGCATTGCCGAGAGGGTTAGCTCGCTATCATCTTCTACCTCATCTTTATAATTTCGAATTGCATCCGAAAATACGTAATTCTGTGTTTGTGTTATCATATTCCTTGGTTTGGGCAATTGCTTTTGGAATCCTGAACTTTCCAAGTGATGACTGAGCCTACTTCATCTTATTATTAACTGATATTTTGCTTGCTCAGGAGAGGAGAACAAGAATTAGCAAACGGCTTAAGAAACTCTATGATTACGTGCCTAACATGGACAAGGTAGAGCAGTTCTTACAGTTTTTTTTTTTTTTTTTTTGCATAGATCTTGCATCACCTTGTTTTATCTGATCACAATCCAACAAAAGCCTTTATCTTTTAACTGTTTCAGCAAACAAGCACATCAGACATGTTGGAGCTGGCAATTCAGCACATCAAGGAGCTGCAGAACAAAGTTGAGGTGTGTCTCAGAACTTCCATAAGTCATAACCATGCTTTGATTTTTTTTTTTTTTTTTTTTTTTTTTTTTTTT
>LTAE01001177.1:3227-42182 GCA_001647135.1 Pontederia paniculata | reverse complement strand
GTTTTGTTTTTTTTTTTTTTTTTTTTTTGCTTTCTATTGAAATCTAGTGAAGCTACAGATGGTAAAAACCAGAATCTAATAAAAGAATTGACATCTGATGTTAAGTTTCTTCATTCTGCAGAAGCTTAAACAAGATCAAGCCAATTGCACTTGCGGGGCTAAACACGAGAAGATTTGAAAGTTCTTATTCGGTTCTGATAAGTCGATTGCACTTGTGTGTTTCATCTGATGTTTGATCTGATAGCTCACTGAGATGTGATTATACCCTTGCCATGTTGCAAGAGGGACCTTGAAGTAGTGCATTCCTCATTAGTTTGATACATGAGCTACTTTGCTAATTTTACTTGATAGTCGTGAGTGACTTCGTAATTGCTAACTTTTTTAGCTTATTCTTCTCTCCAATGTCTGATATCTCTCATTTTATGACGTTCAAATTTGCTCATAGTTCTGGTTCCAAATTATTTATGTTTCGATGCCGCAAGTTGCAGCACAAGCTATCTACTGTCAACCGACACCCATCCAATTCATGCCGCTAGTTACAACACAAGTTATATAATTCATATACGTATAAATTCATAGTTAACAAACTCCATTTCAAAACAGCACATACAATTTTATATATAAATCACCTAAAATCTAATGACATGTTCACGTATTTTATTTTCATTTATTATTTTTAATTAAAGAATAAATAAACTAACTGAAGCCTACTTAATTTTTGTTTAATCTAATTAATCTCAAGTGCAAATAAGAAAATATAAATAAACTATTTTACTTTAGGTTACTTAAAAAGTAATGAACTCAATTTAATTATTAATTAAAATAATAACCCAAATACAAATATGGCATCATAACAAACACAAAAGTTAATTTGAAATAAGGTAATATATTTCACTTAAATTATTAATTATTTGAATTACTTAAGAGGTAATTATTTATGATATTATTTTCTAGCTCCATCCTTGACCATCACGGCCAACAAAAATATTGTCTGAATTCAGGGTTAAATTAGATGAGTTAATAATCTATCATAGAAGATAAAACAACAAGATAAAATATTTCACAACTCAAAATATCTTTTCTTTTCAATATTATGATATAGTTATCAGAACATAGACACACATGTATGAAGATGTATGTCCAAATACTACATATCCAATAGGGCTATAGTTCTTAAAAAAAATATTTATCCATGACACATTTCATGTGCAAAATGGCCTCATGAGCATTAATCAACACCCGTCATTTTTTAACATGTATGATCCAAGTACAAAAATAGAGTATTTTTTGTGAGAAAAGGCTCGTATGTAGGTTAATAGATAAAATTAAATGCATATAATGAAATTTATAATTCTCAAAATGTTAGATGCATGTAAACATTCTTTATATAAAACTTATTGAAACATCCATATAAGCATGATATACAAACCATATATATATAAATTCCTAATTTACAAACTCAATTTCAAGAAACACAGAAGATCTTATACATAAATTATCTAAAATCTAATGTCATGTTCACATCTTTTATCTTCACTTTTTATCTTTACCTAACACATTCACTGCTAGCATTACAATATCACAATGCATAATGGTTGGATCGGAGGTCTCCTTTTTGGACCATTATCCCCAAGGACTCATTCATTTGAGCCTCATAATGAATCACTATTTGGAAATCCCAATGGATAGATTCTAGAGATTGTCCCCTCATTTTATCTTATGTGACACTTGATTTCAATTCTATCATTACTTTGCCACACAATCTTTTGCTTATTAGAGTCATTAAAAGACTTAACGCCACATGAGATACATTAAAATTCAAAATGTATATTGAAAATACATTAAGCATAACTGATCCCAATTATGTGTCAACATTCAACAATCACAATCAATCACATCCATAACATTTCATACATAAAAATGTTGATAAATACAAATGGAAATCCAATAAATGATGCATAGCACATTCTTATCTATTCATAATTTCAAATAAATAATTTGAAGAGTAAATATTTATAAGAAAAAATAATCTAAAATTTTAGGAGTTATCATATAATAGATAATTTGTAGTAATTACAATAAATTAGTTAAATAATTAGGTCAATCATTAATTTTGGCAAATTTTCAAAAAGTGAAAGACTTACTTTTAGATTTCACTACTGATGTCCAAATAAGACAAATCAATTTTATTTTGAAATTTTGAAACCCTTATCATATATTCAATTCATATTTTTTTATCTCACCATTTATTTATGAAAATTTCCATGATTACAGGTAGTTTAATATTCTAATTATAATTTTAAAAACTAAGAAGTATAACTTGTTTCCTTACATCTTCTTTTAGGCAATTCGTTTTGAGGTCATTCCACTTGAAGTGGAACTCTAGTTCAGTAAGGATTTGGACCTTAAGTTTCTTATGTTATTTCTTTCTTCATATTTTCCACCATAATTTTATTAAAGATCTTTAAACAATTTTGTTATACCAGGATGAGTTGAAAACTTTGATTCTTAAGCTTTCTTTCATAATTTCTTGTATTAATTCTTTATTATCTGAAATCCACACATGATTCCTGAATCTTATGCTGATGTTTGTACTCAAAACAAAATATAAAACTTTTTACACATAAGACATTCATGTCTTTATATATTGGATATGTACTTTGTACTTGAATTAACTTATTCTTCGAATCAGATTGTATTTTTAAATGTGACATTAGCATTATCCTTCCTCTATTTATGCTTGAATTTCATTAATATGCATTATCTAAGATATTCCATTTATGAATTTTCATTCTCGTCAATGATGCTTTCTATTTTTGACTTAATGCATTTGTTATTGCATTAACTTTATCTGAATGATACATAATAAAAAGTCAATTCTTTAAAAGTTCTTAGTTTCTAGCCATTGATGTTGTCTCGTATTAAAATTTTTCTTATCAAATATATGCTTCAAATTCTTATGATCTATATACATTGTAGCAAAGACCATTGTAGCTAACTCCAAATCCTAAATACAATAATTTATCTCATGATTTTTTAACTTCCTTGATGCATAGCCACTACTGTTTTGTTTTGCATCAAAATGCACCCAAGGCCATCACCATAAGCATCCGTATAAATAACAAAATCACAAGTGCCTAATAGAATAGTTAACATAGGTGCCGAAGTTATCTCTTTTCTAGCTCTTGAAAACTTGATTCACATTTAGGCAACTATACACATTTTAGTCATTTTCTCATCAAGTTAGTTAAAGCTGTCAAAATATTTGAGAAGTCAATATAATCTCCTACAATAGCCAACTAATATAAAACAAATTTTTAATTTCAACAATAGTCTTTGGTTTGTTCATTTTATAACTACCTCAACTTCTATTAGATCCACTAGAATTCCATCCTTTAATACAATATGTCCTAGAAACATCACTTATTCCATCCAAAAATCACATTATTACATACAATTTATGTTGCTGCAATGTATTGAAATACTATCTACGAACATAATAACAAATTTATCTAAGTAGAGGTTGAACACTATGTGTAACACCTTCATCCCATTTAAGAAATTGTCAGCTTTGGGCCCATGGTTTGCAAGGATTTAAAACGTGTGTTCGATAGTATCAAAGTGGCACAACAACTTATTCTCCTTACCTCACAGATATTATCCTCTTTGGGTTCTCGAGGTGGCTCCTACGAAATCTCTTTGCTTTGCATGACACTTAGTCCCTCATGGTTTTCTTTCAACGTGTCTTGAGTGATAAGGAGGTTAGTTACTTATAAGCCCATTATCACCTTCATTTTTTGTCCATGTGAGAATAACTTTCATTCTTTGTCATGGGTCCTTACATTCTTCCCCCCTTTGAGTATCAACGATCTCATTGAGTCATCCCACATGGTTCAAGTGAGCATGCAAGGTTGGATTTGATACCTTATGTAACACCCTTGATCCATTCAAACAATTATTGGCCCATGGTCCACACAAATTTTAAAAAAACGTCTTGAATGGTAAGAGAGGATGCTACATATAAGCCCATGATCACCTTCGTGTTTTGTCGATGTGGGACTAACCCTTGGCCTTTTCTTGAATGGATGACTCAACGAGGGCGTTGAGCCCCAAAGGAGGGAATAATGTAAGGACCCAAGGCAAATGCCAAGGGTTAGTCCCACATGGACAAGACACAGAGCTGGTCATGGGCTTATATGAAGCATCATTCATTACCATTCAAGACACGTTTTAAATTCGTGCGGGCCATGGGCCCAAAGCGAATAATTTCCTGAATGAATTGGGGGTGTTACACTATGTTCATGATGCGATCTAAATACACTAGTAAGTGCACTAGTCATTCAACTAATAAAGTGAAAAGAGTAAGGATGTCGAACTCACGAGGACTAATGTAACATAGCCTTATCTAATTTCTAAAGTGATAGAGAAAATATTACAATTTTATTTTAATTCAGAAAATAAAAGATGAGAGAAGATAAAATTTCAGAGACGATGTCATATTAGATCAAATCAAATAATGTTGGAAGAATTAGGACTCTATTTCACCACTAATTCGGATTGAATCAAAATTGCTTCAAATGATAGACTAAGAATTGCCTAAATTATGATCTCCTAATATTGTGCAATCAACTATCTTAAATTAAGATTAACTGCAATGTTCAAACGAATCCACCCTAAACCAATGCCAATTTTTTTGGTAGAAGGACGCCGGAAACCCGTCTTGTCCAGGGGCTTAGTTCGGGTTGGATTTTCTAACTAAACAATTTCCTCATCAGAGAGATCTCTGATCAGCTCCTTATTGTCCTCATCGCATACTTTCTTCTCTAAATCTAAGATGCTTTAATGTTGCAGTTCTTAAGTTGTTGACTGTTTAAGAAAGTCCAATCAACAAACCACACAATCTAGAATCTCCACAGAACAGAGTGCCATCCTCCAAAGCTTGCTGCAACATTGCCCATCTGTATAGACAAGAGAGGATGGAGAGTGGATCCTTGAACAAGTGATGTACATTAGATGCTTTTTGTGTTAAAGCTCAGATTTTCTGTTGCAAATTCATTTATGTATTTATTCCTGACAAGTATCGTGCAACAAAACATGGAAGAGCAATGCCTTTGTGGATGAGTAATGATATGAGCTGGATGATCTTTATAGCTTCCATTATTAACTTGACCATACAGTTGTTAACCAAAAGTATGGACGTAGAGGGAAAATCTGTTTGAGAAAGGCTTGGATGATTTGGGACTAGAGATTTTAGATCATTTTCCTTGTTCCTAATATATAAAGAATCAACTATTGTTCTATACTTAGCATGGACTTGCTGTTTAAAATGTTTCAAGCATATTTTTTGTAGGGTCACTTTACTCACATTTTCTCTCATGCAATCAACATGGTGTTGTATGTTCCAAACTAGTGCATTAGTGCGAGGCATGTTTTAGTCGTAGACTGGTACATTACGATTTAAAAATGCTCGTACGTATCTGTAATCATAATATTGCATACACTACGACGAGAAAAATGTCACAATAATGTATGAGCCATAATTGCTCTGCATCTAGTAGATGAAGTCTAAATGTAGGAAAAAATATATACTGTAGATGAAGTCCAAATCTGGAACAGACAAAATGCTAATTGACACATAAAAAAAATGTTCTACTCTTATCACCCTGTCCTCACTGCAGTAGGAACAACCTTTTGATAAAAGATCATTTGCAATTCAACACATTTTGTAATTCAAAACATTAGTTAAATAATTTTGTTAGCACATAGACCATAATGATACCAAATTGACATTTCAATTCAAAATACATGAAAGCACTCATTCTATTCCAACTTATATATAAGTCCTTTAGGCGTCATCAAATGATCACAATGAAACATACAATTTTATGGCAATAAACCAAGATGACATAGAGCCAACAAGCAAAATGATCATTCATCACCATCTTTCAGTAGGAATGACCAAAAGCAACTGCATGTTAGAAAATAGAGCCAAAAGTAGTTAAGTTAGCCGAACTATAATGGAGAACAAACTAAGCAAGAATACCAAATAAACTTAAACATTTGTACCTGAACGAACATTCGCCCTGTCATTTCTTATGGTGACAAATGTTTCTCATCCAATTCCTAAGGCACCTACACCATAAGATCACAAGATAAGTACTAAACACAAAAACTTCTGAAGATAAGAAGACTGTGCAACTATAAATCCACATCAGACATAAATATGCCAAAAGATAAAAGACTAATAATTTCCTAAAAGAAAAGATAAAAGCTAACCAAGTTTGTCAGGCATTCATGTAACCATCATTACACATAGTACTGGTCATTATGCCAAAGTACATGCTTGGATTTATTGTGCGTTAAGTATTTGTTGTGCACATACATCAATAAGTTGTTGCACCTATTTAAAAAAATCAATTAAATAAATCATATTAGGAAAATAATAATTCAAGTTAGATATCTACCTGTGATCTTTTTATTGGACAAGAAGTGACATTATGCCCTTGCTTAAAACAGTGACTACATGTCCTTTTCTTAAATCCGGTTTGTGACATGGATATTTCAATACTAGATTTGAGTCTTCGTATGTTCCTTGGTCTTTCCTTTGGTTTTACAGCACATATATCATGTATCATAACATTTGGATTGGCCCCTTTATGGCTAGATGTAGTATCTTGAATAGTATCACTAATTCAGATACTTGCTAATTCTTGAACAACTTCCTTTAATATTAAAAACTCAACATCCAGAAGATCCGTTGAACGCAAACTCATTTCTAACACTTTTTTCCAGTTCCTTTTGAAATTCAATTTTTGTAAAGTAGTCATAACATGTTCACCATTTGTAGAACCATCATCATTTGATATATGCACAATCGAATAATGAGCACTCATTGTCCAAGGATGGAGGATATATTACTCCGGCAAGGACAAAGATGTTCTTTCATTAGGGATAAGCGAAGCATGTGAACATAAGATTCCTTCCTACTCAAACTTTTTGCATGTACATTTTACTGTTACAAGTCGATTGAGCGTTATATTATACAATAATCCTTTGTTTGTCTTCTTCTCCGGATACATGCACTGAGTAGGCAACTTTCTCATTAATCTTATGATATTATTTGTGACCATAAATGCACGATATTCTTGAATTATTCTTGGAATATAAAGAACACTTTTTGAGTATACACCTTTGACACATGAACCTCCAAAGGGCTTTTTCACGTCGGGGCATCAGAGGAATATAAATTTTTGAAATCTTCTTGTTCCTCAGCCTCTCGATGAGTACAAAGATCTAAATCATATTTATAGACAAAATCATCCAACGAAGCTAGAACTCACAAAGACATCAAAAAGAGCATTAATACTCTCAGCTCTTTGGGTGGATTACATGCCTGCTCAAAATGTCTCTTTTAAATAAACTTGCACCCAATGATGACGCTTCTTATACATTTGCTCTAACCAATTCCCATTTGGTAATTATATTTTGTTTCAAAATGAGCCACTTCAAATTCATAAAACCACTTATTATAATATTTCTTAAAGTTATCACGTGCATATAAATCTCGAAGATGAGATAAATAATTCTTTACTATATGTCAAATGCAAAACATGTGTCATGTATCATGAAATATTTTACTGATGGCATTGCTCATTGCAACATCTTGATAAGTGATAATGCATATAGGTTTCTTTTCATTCATGCATTCTAGCCACGTTTGAAATAACCAAATAAAAGTATATTCAGTTTCATCACCTAGTAATGCACATCCTAGTAACATTGATTGCCTATGATGATTAACGCATGTGAAAGGTGCAAATGGCATTTTGATTTTGTTTGTTCGATATGTCGTATAAAAAACTATGAGATCTCCAAATGTCATATAATTGTCTTGTGATTTATCATTGGCCCTAAAGAAACTCTTCGCAACATTTTTTATCGACCATTATTTTGAAGAAGAAGAATTCATCATCATCTATTTTTTTCTCAAAATAAGAAATCACCGCCATGCATTCTTTACCGACTTTATCCTTTAGTGATGCTCTAATATAATCTATACATTATTGAGATGTTATAAATGTTTAACCGATCATTTTGAGAATCTTTGCTATCTTAGAAGGATCAACCCCCGCTTTTCTAAAAAGGGTCATTGTTTTCTTTGAAGGACTTGACAATTTATTATGTGATCGCAATCTCAACACATTTAATGGGGAAACAAGAGGATGAGCGTGCTCTTCATGAAACTTTCTCACTTCCCACTTGCCATCCTCCGCAATTTTAACTAATAATTGAGCATCATATTCCTCTCTCACATCTCTTCTCCTTTTAACATCTTTTCCTAACTCCATCTTCCTATTAAGATCCTTGTGCCCTTGTTTTGAACATACCAACCTTCTACTGATAGCTTGCTTTGTCTTTTTAGATTTATAGCCATAATTCTTTCTCACAGAAAATCCAATTAACTGAGCATATAAATTGTAGAAGGCATATGCATAATCTTCTATATCAAATTCCATCCCAACAAATGGTTGATTAACATCAAGTTCCTCCAAAATGTCCTGAATCTGGAGCCGAGAACTATAAGAAAAATAATAAACAGAAAATTCAGTTCTATTATAATGAAACACAAGTATAAAGATAAATGAAAATTCATGACGTCTACCAATCATTCATGTCTTCAAGTTTGTCAACTTCTTCATCTTTTGAGTGCTCAGTATCATTAGTCACAAAAGAAGACATGAATGTTTGTTGACAAAGTCTTCAAATTGTGCAACTATTCTCATGTTCTGCATAATGTCAACAAAGATTAAATTTTGCATAATGCCAATAAATGATTTGCGGATATTCTTATGAAATTTCAAGAAACACCTATGTATATTACAAGATAACCTGAGAATATCATATGAAATTTCATGAACAACCTATGAAATTTCAAAAATCACCTATGATCAATAATAAAAAGATCATGCCAATCATGTCTCCAATCAATATAATTAACTTTTCCCATTAAACAGAGTAATGACAACGAGAATAATTTATAGGAGATGTAAATTTGTTAAAAATTGTTATAAAAAAGATGTTCAGGAGTAAAGAGTTTAGCGAACAAATGCTATAAAGAAAAATAATTAAACATGTCTAGCAACTCCTAACATTTTTAACTCAAAAACCTCCTGGAATAATGCTAGAATCAAAGGTCCGATTATGTTCATGATTCCAATAAACCAAAAAATGAGCAAGTGCCCAAGAAGAATGCACCGAATAAGATGGTAAAATTGGGAGGAGAGAGGAGATGCTGCGTGCATGCTTGAGGAGAGAGGAAAGGCGAATAAGATGGGAGGTTTAGATCACTGTCGTGCACATGCGTGAAGAGGAAAAAGAATGAGTTGGAGAAAGTAGGTTAAGTGTTGGTGGTCAAGATCGTCGTCGTGCAATATTGCCGTCGTGCACACGCGGGAAAGACCAGGAGTATGGATCGTCATCCTATAATCATGCATCATACCTGAGGAGAGAGGAGAAGCGATATGGGTAAACCAATTTTTCGTGGCCGCCACACTAAAAACCTATGAGATATCTCAAATCAATCTCAATCGTAGATTATTAATCAACGATCGAGATCATTCTACTGTTATCATAATGTTAACAACCATAGATCCAAGATCTAATGGATGAGATGTTGGTTCACACTATGTGAAAAAAATATGGGTTCATACAAACATTTAGTCCTTATTAATAAGGTAAGCATTCAATTCTTTCAATCACAATTAAAATGTATGTTTTCTAATTTAATTTCACATCCCTACGTCAATTGATTTAATTTCCTACCAATCCTAGCAACTTAATTATTCAACATTAAACTTTATTTTTAGAAGATTAAAGCATCTTAATTTTAAAAAAAATCAATTAAATTCATCCATACATATTTTGTTCTTTGCTCGCTAATTGTCTTTGCTTTTAGCTTTTCACTTTGATCCTCAAGTTAATAGGTTTCCTTCTTACCCTATCACCGCTGACAAGTTTCCGATTAATCATTTCATAAATAAAAATGATTGGACTTAAGGACCTCATTTGATTTTGGAATAAGACTAAGATTAATGTCTTATTTCACATATTTGAATCAAATAGTACTTTTTTTCATTTAATGGGATACATAGCATTAATGGTGCTGTAAATGTTGCATTCGATAATATTCTGGATATACATTATGAGTATATAAATACATAGGATGGTTACAGGTTGTTAAGATAAGGCAGTTCTAATCTAGAAGATAATGATGATGTTGGTCATATTTGCAGTGCTAGCTGATATGGAGACGTATCTACATTGCAAGCTGATATGGAGATCCTAATAACTTGATATGGTTAACTTGCCCCCGCAAGCTTAGCATTCATGACTACGAAGGCGAAGTTTGTCATGCCAGAAGCTGAACCACACACCCACCACTAGTTTAATGAACACATCCGCAAGTTGATCCTTGGAGGAGATGAACCACACAATTAGTCGACGAGTCGCAACTTCCTCTCGAACGAAGTGATATTCAACCTTGATGTGCTTGGTGCGAGCATGGAACACAGGGTTGGCGGTGAGATACGTGGCACCCAAATTATCACACCAAAGGATCGGTGGATGGATTACCGGGAGGCCTAACTAGCAAAGTAGTGATCAAAGCCATTTTAACTCAGCAGTTTAATCAGCAATAGCTCGATACTCAGACTTAGTGGATGATCGAGCCACAGTCCGTTGCTTCTTGGCCGACCAAGAGACAAGATTCGAACCAAGGAAAATCGAGTGTCCACCAATCGAGCATCAGTTCGTACTCGAACCAGCCTAGTCAGCATATGAAAATGCTTGCAGTGTAAGATCAGTCGAGAGCTGATGAGCAGACCCAGGGAGAGAGTTTGGTGCAAGTAGTGCAAAATTCTTTTCGTAAGCTGCCAATGATGAACTGCCGGCTGGTGCATGAATTGACATATGTGATGGACTGCAAAGCTGAGATCTAACCGTGTTATCATAGCATATTGCAAGGCGCCTGCAATCTTCCTAAAAGGTAATGGATCAGAGAAGAGGCCAGTGTCATCAGTGGAACCCAAATCCTTGGACGTTGGAGATGAGACATCCTTGGCATTCAACATATTTGACCGCGCTAGGATTCCTTGTAAGTACTTCCTCTGAGATAGGATGATGCCGTCTTTGTGAGGAACCACTTCGATACCCAGAAAGAAATGTAGAGGGCCCAAGTCCTTGAGTGCAAATGATTAACGCAGATGATGAACAAGTGAGTCAATAGTAGCTGGTGAAGATCCAGTAATGACAATGCCATCAACATAGACTAGAACATGCAGAGCAGCTCCATCACAACTGTAAATGAAGAGAGAGAGGTCAATGTCGAAGCTTTAAAGCCAAACAAAAGTAGAGCCTTATGAAGTGCATAAAACCAGGCACAAGGCGCTTGTTTCAAGCCATATAGAGACTTCCGAAGCCGACACACATGCGTGGATCGATCAGGATCAATGAACCCAGGTGGTTGGTCCATAAAGATTGTTTCTTCAATGGTTCCATGCAGAAATGCATTGCTGACGTCAAGTTGTCGAAGTTGCCAATTTCTTGAGACTACGATAGACAAAACAACTTGAATTGTAGATGGCTTAATTACTGGACTGAATGTATCATAGAAGTCAATTTCGGGTTGTTGATGGAAACCTTTCGCCACAAGTCGCTCCTTATATCGGTCGAGAGAACCGTCAGGTTTGAATTTCTTGCGATAACATTCATGTTCTTGGCGCAGGGGACTAAAGTCCACATCCCGCTGGCGATGAGAGCATTGAACTCGGCCGTCATGGAAGCACGCCAATTCAGGTCCGAGTTAGCCTTTGTGAAACAAGTGGGATCTGCATCCAAAGCACCAACGAGCATCGCTTGGTGGGGCTGAAGACCTGCAAGTGACCAATAATTCACACGGGTTCGAGGCCGAAGTTGCAGGTGATGTTCAGTGGGGGAAGGAGTGGGTGGAACAACAGATGGGGAAGTGACGGGAATAGGAGGCTGACCAAGGACATGTGCAGGGTGTGGCGAGGCTGAACCAGACACAGGAGGACATACGGTAATGTGAGCCATGGATTGGGCGATGAGGACATAGAAGTAGAGGCCATGTCTGAAGTCATGCGTGAGAATGGAAATAGAGACTCGTCAAAGCGCACATGACGCGCTATATAGACATGGTCGGTGTCCATGTCAAGACATCGATAGCCCAGGTAGTTGTCGGGGAAGCCGAGTAGGACGCAAGGTTTGGTGCAAAATGAAAATTTATGCGGATTGTAAGGATGAAGTAGCGGATAAGCCGCACAACCAAACAGTCACAGGAAGGAATAGTTAGGTGGTTTGGAAAATAGAATTTCGAACGGAGATTTATTGTTAAGGATGGGTGTAGGGAGTCGATTAATTAAATAAGATGTCGTTTCAACGGCAAATTGCTAGAAGCGAAAGGGAACAATGGCTTGTGAGATAAGGGAAAGAACAATATCTACTACATGACGAAATTTTCTCTCCACTGCTCCATTTTGTTCATGGCTGTGGGGACATATAATCCGATGATGAATGCCATGTTCTTGGAAAATAGATTTTAATCAACAAAATTTGCCACTGCCATTAGTTTGCAGAGACCGAAAAAAAGAATTAAATTGCTTTTCCACTAGAACTTTAAAATGACAAAATATAGTGAAGACATCAGATTTATTAAATAACGTATACAACCAACTGAACTTAGAAAGGTCATCGACAAAGAGAACAAAATAACGGTGACCCGAGAAGGAAAGCAAAGGTGCTGACCCCTAAACATCAGCAAAGATACGATCAAGCGGATCTGCACTTCTTGTGTTTGTAGGAGGGAGATGTCAGTTTGGTCGATTTGCAAATCCCTGCAAGCACGCGCTACATGGCGAGTCAAAGGGCTTGGCGAAAATTTTAAGATGTTGGAGGCCAGCAACGAACCCGACAGTGCGAGCAGATGGATGACCGAGACTATGATGCTAACAATCAAATGACGGACCACGGATTGCGAGAGCAGTTGGACGATACGGCACCCGCAAGGAGTACAAACCAAATTTAATGGTTCCTCGGAGCAGTGGCTGCTGTGTTCGTTGATCCTTGACAATAAAATGGGAAGGAAAAAATTCAATCGTACAATTATTATCAGATGTGAATCGAGCAACTGATAAGAGATGTTTAGAGATTTTTGGAACATGAAGCACATTGTGTAAAATGAGAGAGCGGGAATCAGTAGTTATGGAAGACGAACCCGTGTGAATTATGGGTAAACTAGCACCATCGCATACATGCAGTTATTCAATACCTGAGTGTGGTTCAGAGGCATTAAGTGATTGCAAATCAGGAGTAGCATGATGCGTTGCCCCAAAGTCGGGAATCCATTCTGTGTACCTTCCAAGAGCAAGCATCGATCCAGTTGCAGAGTGCTGGGGCATGAAAGTGCAGTAGTCAGCTGGTTGATGTGAGTTGTCCACCCGAATTGTATTTGGATGCTGGTATTTGCATCTATAGGGGCTGTGTCCATGGTTTCCACAAATGGGACATGGATCACGTCGTTCATTGGATGATCGACCGCGTTTGCGCCCTCGTGTCCTCGACTGTCCATGTGGGTTGGAACTTGGTCTTGAATGAGAGTAATTCGCCGACGGAATTATTAGGTTGTCACTTGGCACAACATTTTGAACAGAGAGTCGAATCTCATAACTGGTTAAGATGTTGTGCAGTTCAGGTAACTAATGAGACTCAAACGTGCGGTAAGAGAGGCTACCACATCATTGTAATCATGTCCTAGATTATTGAACATGATTGCATTGAATGTTGAGGGCGATAAGGTATGACCAATAGCCGCCAACTGATCAACAATGTACTTGCCTGTTTGAGAAAGGAGGAGATTGATGTATCACCTTTCTTCATGTTTTGAAGTTGCATTTGGAGTTGCAAAATCCGTGTGTGAGAGGGATCTCCGAGGGCAGTATGTCGTGTACTCCATACTTTGGTAGAAGTGGAGAGTCCGACTGCATGTGGGAGTACTTCTTCGAATAGAGAAGAGAGTATCCAGGTGAGTAGGAGTTGATCATGCCACGTCCACTCGTCATATGCAGGGTTTGGCGTGGTTGTTGTGGATGTCGCAGAGTTAGTTGACACTGGTAATGTCATCGGAGGGCATGGTGTGGTGCCATCAATGATACCTTCGAGTTTGAAGCACTAAATGAGGGGAAGAAATTGGGTCTTCCAAAGGAGGTAATTGGTGCTAGTTAATTTGATGGAGATTGAGTGATTGATATGCCCAAGAGTTGGAAGTGACGACAACGACATGGCAGAGTTGGCTTTGTTCATGGCAAAGGATGCTGACGAAGTTGAAGATGCCATGACTTTGATACCATGTAAATGTTGCATTCGATAATATTCTGAATATACATTATGGGTATATAAATACATATGATGGTTACATGTTATTAAGATAAGGCAATTCTAATCTAGAAGATAATGATGTTGTTGGTCGTATCTGCAATGCTAGCTGATATGGAGATGTATTTGTAGTGCAAACTGACATAGAGATCCTAACAGCTTGATATGATTAACAAGTGCAAGGAAAAGAAAAATAGAGAGAAATTATTTTCTCTACTTTAAATTAGGAATGGTGCAGCAAATTATTCTCTTTACTCTGAATTAGTTTTATTTTCATTGGATTAAGATGATGAATTAAAATATACAGTATATCTCCAAGCAAATGAGCCTATATAAAAACTCTACCAAGTAGTCTCATTCTAATTGTTTGGCCACTCCTAGTTTAAATGGCTATCACATTAGATGGAGACGTTTTGTTTCGTGTTTACAGGCGTGAAAACTCTAGTGATAAATATACATATGAATCATGTTAAAATATTTGCTCTATCCATCTCGAGAGATCAGTAGCCAACTGAATACCAAAATTTAGAAGAACCTTTTTTTTCTAATAACTTAAACTTTTGGATAACATAATAATTTCATCTAATTTAACGTATCTGAAAGCATTGTATCTTTGAAATGCCATTGCCATTGCCATTGCCATTTTACTCCATTTCTAATTCGATTTTAACTTTCTGCTAAAGATATACATCTATTTTTATATTAATGAAACCGAGATAATAAGATGCTTATAGCGGCCACTCATAAATTTCGTGAATTCAAATATTTCCCACATTTAATTCGATTTAAATTGAATGAACATCTCTTTCAATAATCTTTCCAAGTTCAAATTTAAGATTACTACTAAAGTACTAATACACGGTTCAAACCGACACGCGTGTGAAGTATCCACACGTGAGCAAGGGCGGGGAGGTGATAAGAAAGCACGCAGAGATATTTCCACCGCGTTCCCCCATCCAAAACCCCCCAAAACCTCTCGCCCTTTCCCCTCGTCCCTCTCGTGTTCCCCACCTCCCCACGCCGTCTCGCCTCAGAGAGGGGAGCCATGGCGGCCATTGCCGCGCTGCCGTCTCTCTACCCATGCGGCCTTCTTTCTCGGAGCCCCCGGATGAGGAGACCCGCTGTCTGGTGTTCCCTCGGACCCTCCACCACGAACTCAGGTTGTTATCTTTGCTCCGCCCTGACCGATATATCTTCTTGTTCGAAATGTCTCCCGTGAGCAGCTGTAGAGTTATGCATGTTGTGAGATTTCATTTGAACTCTGGGTTTCTTGAATGGTTTACCTTCTCCGGAACAATTTATCAACCAATTGGTGTCCATAGAAATTTGAGTGCTGATGTCTCATGTTCCCCGGATGTTTGTGATGTGATATTAACCACTACACGAGGTTTGTGTTGTTGGCTATAGAGTCACATTCCGGGGCTCACATCATTGAGCTGTATTTTGTGTGGTCTTTAGACGTTTATTCATAGTTAATATATTTCTTTTAGATTTTTTTTGTCAACGCATCAGCCTAAGGGCCACAATGTGATGTTAGAAGAGGTTGTTGTCCTATAAAATGCATTTACGTCATAAGTTTTGAGTAAAAATATGTGTTCTAACTGGTAGCTGTATTCTCTTCACAATCCTACTGGCACTAAATTGGTTTCTCAATGCTAGCTGCTCGAGAATTCAAAACACCCCGTAGACGAGCCAGAAGAGCGGAGGGAGCAGGGAAAAGTATGGAAGACTCTGTTCAACGTAAATTGGAACAATTCTATGAAGGACTTGATGGCCCGCCACTGCGGGTTCTCCCCATAGGTGGTCTCGGTGAAATCGGGATGAACTGCATGCTTGTAGGAAATTTCGATCGCTATATCTTGATTGATGCAGGGATAATGTTTCCAGAGTAAGTGCTCAAGTCGATATATTCCAAAAATAGAATCCAGTAATAGTTCTTTAATTTTCTATACCTAAATCTGTTTTTCCGGGTGTAATTAGAGGATACTGGCTTTGGAAATGATGTGACCTCTTTTAAATATTGGTTGATGATGGTAGCTTCTCTAAACTTAGCGTTAGAGTGGAGAAACATATGGCACCAGAAAAGCATAAACTAAATATGTCTGATTTCCCCAAAAAATTGGAAACAGCTCAAGATGTGATGCATTTCATTATTACTTATAATGTTGAAGTTGAGCAAGGAAAACCTTCATTTGGTTCCCTTTTTTCAAAAATAAGAAATCTGCTTATCAGCTAGTGAGATGAAATAGTTGTGGAGAGGAAGTGTAATACTGTCAGATTTCTCTGATTTGTGTTAGTAGATCTGAAGAAAGGATAGAGAAAATTTGTTCCTTAGTTTCATTTCTTCTGCATCATTAATTTTTTTCCATCATGATTGTCCCATAGTTTTTGTATTAATTTCTCTATCGTACTTTGAACATTCTACCTCTGAAATATGGTACATAAATTAAATTGATTGATTTCTTTTCCTCCAAACCAATGTTATCATATTTTTCACATATAATTGTGACTTGCTATTTCACGTTATCTTTTCAAACGTTGTAGATACATTGTGCCATTTAATCTATTTTTTGCATTATCAATTTTTACTTCTGTTATCTTCCTTGAACAGCTTTGATGAGTTTGGAGTCCAAAAAATTGTTCCTGACACAACATTCATAAAAAGATGGAGTCATAAGATTGAAGCAGTTATTATAACACATGGGCATGAGGATCACATTGGTGCGTTACCTTGGGTAAAGTTTTATGCCTTGAAGATGCAGCTTCTAATTCTATTGGATCATTCTTATTTGTTTTACAAAATATCAATGTCTTGCAGTACAGGATCTGATTGTAAGGTTCATTCTTTCAAAAAGGGATCTATTGTAAATATCCGAAATGCATTAACCAACATTATGTATTGTAATTTGATCATTCTCTTGTTTTCTTTTTGGTCTGTGCAGGTCATCCCAGCTTTGGATTCTCACACTCCGATATATGCTTCATCCTTTACCTTGGAGGTATATAATTATAAGAATTTGCCTAAACATGATATCCACATTTTGATGAATGCTCTGCACAAAGAAAGCCTTGATACATGGAGACTAAAGCTAGCTTTAGGTGGTTAACACATTTCTCGATTCATCAACCTGATATTGAGCTCCAATATAATGAAGTATAGCCTGGGACACAAATATATTCATCACTTCTAAGTTTCTACAATTTTTAATGGATATGTTGTTGCTTTGTCATAAGGAAAACTGGGTCACTAGTGGTATCTGGGATAACTCAAGTTTTTGGGTTGTCTTTTATGTGCTCGTAACTGAATTAATTACTTTCAGAAGAAAAGCATTGATCTATTTGTTGAAAGTGGCTGATTTTCTCTTTAATCCTTTATATTTTTCGTTGATAAGTTCAGACTTTCATTCTCCACCGGATCATGTTTGAATCAACGTGCCCTAGCTTACTCAGATCTAAACGAGCCTATGATTTAAAAATATGGTGCTTCGGAACCTTCGGTTATGTGTACTTCACAAGCATTCTTAGAAGTAACTTAATTAACTGAAATGTTGGCTTACTCAAGGCCTACAATGAAAAAGTGGAATAATACTCTGTTCCCTACATGGACATTCTTTTGCTAATATCTTCTTCCTGCTGTTGGCATTAAATGTTTTCTATACCTCTGAGACAGCTTATCAAGAAGCGCCTGAAGGAGTTTGGCATCTTTGTTCCATCTCGACTCAAGCAATTTAAGGTTAGAAAGAAGTTCCTTGCTGGGCCTTTTGAAGTGGAGCCGATTCGTGTAACCCATTCAATCCCTGATTGCTGTGGCTTGGTGCTCCGATGCGGTGATGGTACAATCTTTCATACTGGTGACTGGAAGGTAAACATGCTTTAATAAAACTTCCATCCATTATCTGCTCTTTTAAGCTTGTCCACTTAACCTTTTGCAGATTGATGAGTCACCATTGGATGGTAAGATTTTTGACCGTGAAGCTTTGGAGGCGATCTCCAAAGAAGGTGTGACATTGGTAAGTATAAGTTATTGTAACACAAGTCCAATCGATCACTTATTGTTTTCTTCCACTATCTGTGTGTTCAACATGTGTCTCCTGGTTCTAGTATTGGTGAATAATAAAAGTTGTACAGGATTAGTCATATATTAACCACATATAACAAATATTTGTGTGCACATACAAAATGATAACCTTTTCACATTATTCTTTATCTTTTTCCCATGACATCTTTTTTTTTTCCATTGGCTATTGTGGTCTTTTGTGTACTGCGTTACTGATAACCAAATGATGTTCAAGTTTCAAAACGTCCTGTCAAATTTCATTTTCATAAACACATATGACACGGTATGCTATCTTTTCATATGTAAATAGATTATTCTAATTAACTGCGTGTAAATAGAGGGCATAATGCTGGAAGTCCATTTTCGCCCACATTGAATTCATACCGTTAGTTTTCCTTCTTATGCATGGAGTAGTCTATTGTCTTGTTGGGAATATATATTCAATATTCATATTTATTATCTTGCAAGATCTATGCATGCCAGATTGGAGGTGGCTGACAGCTAAATTTTGGTTTCATCTTATAATTGCATAGATGATGAGCGACTCTACAAATGTTCTATCTCCTGGAAGATCTATCAGTGAATCTGTTGTAGCAGATGGATTATTGCGGCACATTTCAGGTGCAAAGGGAAGAGTCATAACCACACAATTTGCTTCTAATATACATCGTCTTGGGAGCGTGAAAGCTGCTGCAGATTTAACTGGACGAAAAATGGTAGGTTAGTTGGACTACTTTGAATTATTATGTCTCTTTTCCTTTATGAACTTGTAGAAAGATATTTTTTTTATTTTCCAGGTTTAGAATATTATGTCTTTCCCTTTTGTTCTTTATAAATATTGGTAAACTGACAGGTTCTTGTGGGCATGTCTTTGAGAACCTATTTGGAGGCTGCCTTCAAGGATGGGAAGGCACCAATTGATCCTTCTACCTTGGTAAAGATGCTATTGTAATCGTGTTGTTTTTTTTTTCATATTTTGTTAAATTTGCCACTATATAGTGGAATTTATTTGATAAGAAAGCATGTTCAGCATGATTTCACTAGAAACGTTTCATGAAGCTTTATATTCTATTGCTTTTATTCAGATCATTGTAACTGCTAATTTTCACCTGAAACACTGCTTAATGAATGTTACCAAAATCTACCTATTATTTTTGTGCCAAAGTAATATGAGGTAATAGGACATAAGTAAGTAGCACTGTGCTCCCTAGAGTCACAACCGTCGGATTAAATCTTAATGGTTCAGAGAAAGACACATCTTTTCTTCTTATCTCCCTTATCTGAACCGTTGAGATTCAATCCGACCTATGATGCATAGGTACAGATACGTGTACGGGCACAGGGTACATCAAATTTCAAAAATGTAATACGGGTACATTAATATATTAATAAATAAAATTTATTTTATAATACATATACATTATTTAATAGTATTAGAAATTCAAATTTTATAAAATATCACAACTAATTAACATATGTGTGACCTTTTTTTTTGTCTTGATTGTCCTGTTTCATATAAGTGTTTAGACGGCTCATCAGTCTCATCTATATTTAAAAAAAAAAAAATATAGTGCGGTATAGTTGTTTTAATTATGATGTTCCACTAATGCAGAAAAGAGAATACATGAAGTTTTCTTCTGATGACATTTGATTCTTTCCATCTTCTCAAATCTCTAACATTTTCAAATCCAAATAAATAGACCTTTTCAAAGTGACTAGAATTGTATTCTGAAGTTAAGATGTAAGACGAAATGTTCTGAATATATTTTTACAATACTTTTATTTTCTGAGAGAAAATTCTTTTATTTTTCTTTTCATTGTGTTTTTTATGTAGGTTAAAGTGGAGGACATTGATGCTTATGCCCCAAAAGATCTGCTGATAGTGACAACTGGTTCGCAAGTAAGATGGCCCGATGTCAAAAAAGAACGATCTCGAGTTTCTGCAGCATACTATCACCAATATCATAATAACATGTGAGATGTATTTCTTACTGTATCAGGCAGAACCACGAGCTGCATTAAATCTTGCGTCTTTTGGAAGCAGTCATTCTCTGAAGCTGGGAAAAGATGATTTGATTCTATATTCGGCTAAGGTATTCTATAATGCTTCTGCATTGAGTAGTAATTTGTTTTTCGATTGTAATCAAATGGTTTAGATCTCTAGATTTCTAGATGATTATAATTTGTTTTTCCTTACCCTGTTCGAAATTGATATCTCTCAAGATCAAAGTCGCCAGGCACCTAGTCTTTCCTAAAGATTTTGTTACAATGACCTACTGATGTTTCGTTCTCCGTCTTTATCATCCCTCGGTTTTTGCTATATGCCACATATTGATCTAGAGTTAGATTTGTTTGGCATGTTTATTTTTGTCATTTTTGTTTGGAATTACAACTTTGTGTTTGTGTATATTTGCATGCTGCTCATTTTTTTTCTGGATTTCTCTCTGTGGAACACATATTCATTCTCCTAGTTTGTTTGTTCTTTTTCTCATATTTTCAAATCACAGCTATATCTATATCACCGAGAATGTTGTTGTAGTATGTTTATTTCATAGGTCAACTTTTGTTTCATTTTATAGGTGATTCCTGGAAATGAGACACGGGTTATGAAGATGCTAAACCGTGTTGCAGAGCTTGGACCAAAGATAGTAATGGGCAAAGACGCCAACCTTCATACATCTGGCCATGCATATCGCGGAGAATTAGTAAGAAATCTTTTCTTTCTCTTTTAATTGCTTGTCAATCTGCATTCACAATTGTCATTTGCATTAAATTTATATAGTTTCCTCTTATAAGGTATCTATAATAAATTTGAACATAACTGATTTCGACCGATCTACCTTTGTAAAGTGATTAAGAATTCTGGTTTCCATCAAGGAGACCAAGGTTGCCTCAGGAGATACTTTGGGATTTTAACATTTATGGGATTTTCTTATCCTGAATTTTCTAATGTCTCCTTTGTTATAGGTCTGATAATACTAAAAGAACTAATGAAAACTGATTTTGTGAATCAAAATATGTAGGAAGAAGTCCTTAGAATTGTGAAACCACAACATTTTCTACCTGTGCATGGTGAGCTGCTGTTCCTAAAGGAGCATGAGTTACTTGGAAGATCAACTGGGATACGGCATACCACTGTAAGTTTGTTCTTAGTTGGACATGGCCAAACTGTCTTTTCTGCCAAATAATCCAACTTGATTTCTTTGTTACAGCATCATTTCCTCTAAAAAAAATCATCATTTAAAAAAAAAATGTATCCATTTCCGCAGCTTCTTTCCTTGATAGTGATCATTTATTGAGCTGTTATTCCTTGCATGTAGGTAATCGTATGTAGCTTGAATATCTGTTTTTCTTCTGTGTTAAGTCATTTCAAAGAAATTTGCTTAACTATAAGTCTTGAGACTTAAAAAAAGTCTTCATAGTTTGGTTTTAGAATGACTGATTATGAATCTTAATCCTCTGCAGTTTTCTGACATATATGATAGTCAAGTACAAGATAAACGTCAAATTAGTGATGAAGGATATTCGAAAAGGAATTAGTGATGGAATATTAAAAAGCATGACAAATTATTGCCTTGACACACATTTGACAATCTTCAATATCTATTTTGACAAAATATTGTTCTGCCATCTCTTCACCCTACACATCTATTGTATATTGGTTATAGGTACATTTTACCTTCTATTAAACCCCATGTCTCTAATATGTCCTAAGCAAGAACGTACATATACTTTTAACGAGAGTTTCTTCAGATTATTTTTTTTTGAAAGGGGAAAGGTGACTACACCGGTTTAGTCACCCATTTGTATTAATGTAAAAGACGGAAAATTTACATGTATGAAATGGAGAGCAGTTACAAAAAAGGTTCTCCCAAAAAATAACAAAAGAGGCACGCCAAGGTGTCAGCCAAAACCCCACTCCCTAAGTAAGAAAGTTATGTGATGTACAATATTTTCTATATAGTATTTATCCCCCTCGAAAATTGTATGGTTGCGCTGAAGCCAAATCACCCATGTAGTGGCCATGGCTCCGGCCCATACCCGCCGCCACCTTGGGCTGCCCCGTGTGCCAAGGCCTCGCAAAGAGACCCAAAAATCGTCGACTTTTGATGTGTAAATGTACGCGAAGTCCAGGCGCCTCCACGCCTCCCTAGCAATAAGACATGTGAAGAATAGATGAGCAATGACCTCCTCCGCCAAGCCGCATAGTACGCATGTGCAGTCCGCTTGAGGTGCTCATCGTGCCATGTGTGCCTTGGTGAGGAGCCTGCCACGTCTCAACATCCATGAAAAGATCTTAACTTCGAGAGGTGTGCATGATCGCGATATGAGTATGGTGTCTGCTCTGGTGTCCTGTGGAACTGTGCTCTTGGGAAGCAGCTGTCTATAGACCCCTCTCGTTGAAAAGTGCCATGACAACCAGAGCCAATCATTTGTCCCAAATACAACTGGATGATATCCGGACAGCCGATCGAGTAGTCGAAGGAGCTTCTTAGAACGCTGATATGATAATCGCCCTCTAAATTGTGGAGTCCACATCCCGCCTCCTACCATATCAGATGCTGTCCAACGCTTGCTTACCGTCGCCCTCGGGTGCTTTGAGAGCGCCGCCAGCCGGGGGAAGGAGATCACTAGTGTATTACCAGGTGACCATTCATGATTACAAAACGCGAAACCAGTCCCAGAGCCAGTGAATCATGAAAGAAAGCTCTAATCTGTGGGAGAATCGTGGATAATCCCCGCCAAAAGGGTGAGGCCCGGCGCAGGAGGCGAGGTCGAGACTCCCATGATAGGTCCCAACCGTAGCATGCGAGGAAAACTGTACTCCATAGGTCTAGACCTGGTCCCATGATCCGACCCACCCATCGTGCAGAAGAGCTCGATTGGTCCACTGTAGGTTTCGGACCCCGAGGCCACCATTCGACATAGGCCTACAAATCTCCTGCCATGCCGCCAGGTGTATCCCAGACCTGTCTGCCCCAACACCTCTCCAAAAGAATCTGCTCCTGAGTGTGTCCATGCGGCACTCCACCGGCACCGGCATCCACAACACCGACATGTAGTATGTAGGGAATGACGAGAGAATTGTTCTGAGCAGAACTAAACGACCGCCTCTTGAGAGTAGCCTAGAGCTCCACTCTTGTAGCTTGTGCTCCATACGCTCAATAACTAGTGTCCATCCCCGGGATCCTATGTATCTGTCTGATAGGGGTAAGCCGAGGTAGGTGATCGGCAATGTATTGCTGGGTGTGCGCAGCTCCTCAGCACATCGAGCTGCCTCCTCCGCTGTCATACCAAAGGGGATGAAGGATGATTTGGTATGGTTTATCTGCAGGCCGGACGCCGACCCAAACAACTCCATCATGATCGTCATCCGCCTCGCCTCTGTGACTGAGCCCCTGATGAAAAACAATGCATCATCCACGCACTGTAGGAGTGGAACTAAACTGTCCCCGCCATGTCCTGAGGTGAAGCCTCTTAGGAGGCTCGAGTTGCATGCGGAGAAGATGCATCGAGCGAGAGCATCGACAGCCAACACGAAGAGCATGGGTGCCAAGGGGCATCCCTGTTGGACCCCATGTTGGGTCTGCACCCAACCTCCCGCCAACCGTCCATTGACGAGGACTGAAAATGAGGTTGTGGAGATATATCTCTTTACCCAAGAGATTAACGTCGGTGGGAATCCACGAATCTGCATAGAGTGCCACAGGAAAGACATGAGATTGAATCGTAGGCTTTGGAGAAATTCACCTTCCAGAGGAACCACGTCTTCTTGTACGTCGCCATGCTGCAATAATCTCCGAAGCGATGGTGTAGCTGTCTGTAATGGACCTTCCATTGATGAAGGCTGACTAGACTGGATGGGCTAGGTCATCGAGCACGTCCCGTAGTTGATTTGCTAGGGTCCTAGCCACTATGAGAGATGACGTTGGACAAGGCAATCGGCCGAAAATCTCCAATCTCCTCCGCAGGTGTGCGCTTGGGTAGCATGAAGAGTAAGAATCGGTTCAGGCGCTCGAAGCCTCGGTTCTCGCTGGTTAACTCTTGGATGACCGCCACGACATCAGTCCTCAGGTTGGGCCAGAATTCCGTGTAGAAGAAGACCGGAAAGCACTCCGGACCAGGCGTGCCCTCGCCGTTCAGGTCTCTAGGTCCTGCACGACCTCCTCCTCGATGGCCTGCGATAGAGGTAAGATATGATCATCAGATAAGCGAGGCAAGTCCCTCGCCGACCACCGCCATCTTGGTGGAGGGAGTTGCCTCAAGGTCACCCTGAAATGTGTGGCAATGGCTGCTCCAATCTGCATGTGGCCGGTGATGGTAGCCCCCTAGATCCCAATCTAGTCGATCCTGTTGGCCCTACGTCGACTGCTCGCAAATAGGTGGAAGAATCTGGTATTGGCGTTGCCTTCCTGAAGTCATGTCTGGTGGGAGCATTGCCTCCATTGGATCTCCGTCTTTTTATCTTCTACTTGAATCATTGTCTGGTGATACCTCCTCTCTGTAGCCTCCTCGGCGGTGAGATCTCGGGAGTCCTCCACCTGGTCTACCTTCAGATTATTTATGCTTTATGAAATTCATCTTCTAAATTTACAAATCCAAATATCAATAGCTTCTAAAAATTCCTAGGGCTACAAGACTCTAATTTTGATCCAAAGTGGATAGTTTAAAATTTTTTTACGAAACAAAAATTATTTAAACCATCTTTTGTAAAAAAGATCACCTTTTCCTCTCTAATGCTAGGATGATGAATGATTACATGAAAGAAAATGTAGCTGTTACAAAAAATACGACATTAATTCTGTTAATAATCTTCGTCACAAACAAATACTATGATAATAATGTATGCGTAGTGCACATATGATCCATTGTCACATCCATGGTCCATCCAATGTGTCGCATGCTTGCTACAAACATTGTCCCCATTACTAACTCAAATATTTTCTCAAAAAAATAAATCAATTCTCTTATCAGTTTGTTTATGCCTGAACATTAAGATTTCAGCGGCTTGTTCTTTTTGTTTGTAAGAATATCAATTAATCTGAAGATAGAAGATTGATTACTTTAACTGTTGGAGTGATATTTTTAGTGTTCTCTCAATGTACAACTTAATATAAAATAATGATAAATGCCATAAAAACACAGGTTAGCTAATATGACTTATTCAATATGTAAATTGGACATGAATCAGAAAGATGACAGAAGAGAGTCTCTTGCGTCCAGATGACATAACGAACAAGGGTAATAAATCAGAGTTTTCAAAGGCAACAAGAAGTAAATTATGATTTCAGTGGCTTGTTTTTTATTTGTAAGTGTTAAGAATATAAATATAAAGATGTTCTTCCTATCGGCTTAAGCTTTTAGGATTATTGGTAGCACATCTTATTTAACATGGTATCAGAGCCAGAGATCCTGAGTTCAAACCTCGACGTTGCTCGTATTAAAAATTAATTTTCTTCCTTAGTTGTCCACGTGTTGGGCTTTGGGCTAGACCAAAGTTATCGGCGGCCCACACGTGAGGGGGAGTGTTAAGAATATAAATATAAAGATGTTCTTCCTATCGGCTTAAGCTTTTAGGATTATTGGTAGCACATCTTATTTAACAGTAAGCATATTATTTAATATGAAGAAAGATGATTATGATCCAACCGTTGGAATGATATTTTGGCGCTGACGTACAACTTGAAAGTGCTGATAAATAACTTTATGATAAATGCTATAGAAACACTTAATTTGATCCGAGCTAATATAACTTATACAATATTTAAATCTGAACATGAATCAGAGATTATAGAAGAGAGGCAATATATTAATCCTGATGACAGAATGAACAACAACAACAAAGCCTTATCCCACTAGGTGGGATCGGCTACATGGATCATACGACGCCATTGCGCTCTATCAGTAACCAAATTTTTAGGTATATTATTCGTTAATAGATCTCGTTCTATTAGCTCACCAAGTGTTCGATTTGGTCTCCCTCTCCCTCTTTTAATCGGACTCCAGATTGTTTGCTCTACCCTCCTTACTGGCGCATCTAATGGCCTTCTCTGAACATGACCAAACCACCTCAAATGATTCTCTACCAGCTTCTCGCTAATAGGGGCCACTCCGACTCGTTTACGTATATGGTCATTCCTAATCTTATCCTTTCTAGTATGACCACACATCCATCTCAACATCCTCATTTCAGCTACCCCCACTTTATGTTCATGTTGTCCCTTCATAGCCCAACATTCACTACCATATAACACTGCTGGTCTTATAGCAGTGCGGTAGAATTTCCCTTTAACCTTATGGGGTACTTTCCTATCACAAAGGACTCCAGTAGCCTTCCTCCACTTACACCAACCAGCTTGAATTCTATGGTTAACATCATCATCAATCTCCCCATCTTGTCTTATAATTGATCCCAAATATTTAAACTTTGTCACTTGAGAAATTATATCATCTCCTAACCTAACTTCCGAATCGCCTCTAAATTGTCTATTCGTGAAATTGCAATGCATATACTCTGTCTTATTCCTACTTAAACGGAAACCCTTTGACTCCAACGTGTTTCTCCATATTTCCAATTTTGCATTAATCTCATCTTTTGAGTCCGCTAAAAGTACGATATCATCAGCAAAGAGCATGCACTTAGGTACCTCATCTATGATACTCTCGGTTAGAGCATCCACAACTAAGTTAAACAAATATGGGCTTAAAGATGATCCTTGGTGTAGGCCAATTCTTATAGGAAATGCTTTCGTCTCTCCTCCTGGTGTCCTAACCTTAGTCAATGCCCCATCGTACATATCTTGTATAATCTTAATATATGCAACACCCACTCTTTTCTTTTGCAAGGCTTTCCAGAGTACCTCTCTTGGTACACGATCATACGCCTTTTCTAAATCAACGAAAACCATATGTAAATCTCTTTTCCTACTTCGATACTTCTCCATCATTCCCCTTAGTAAATAAATCGCCTCTGTAGTGGATCTTCCTGGCATGAATCCAAACTGTCTCTCAGAAATACTAGTCTCCACTCTCAATCTATGTTCAATCACTTTTTCCCATAACTTCATTGTATGACTCATAAGCTTAATCCCTCTATAATTTGCACAATTCTGAATATCCCCTTTATTTTTGTAAATAGGAACTAACGTACTTATTCTCCAATCATCAGGCATCTTTTTTGACCGTAAAATCTCGTTAAACAATTTACATAACCACAACACACCTTTTTCTCCTAAACATTTCCAAACTTCAATCGGTATCCCATCCGGTCCAATAGCTTTACCATTCTCCATTTTCTTAAGAGCTTCTCTAACCTCCGCAACTCTAATTCTGCGATAAAATGACCTATTAAGCTCACCTTCACTAACAGCCAAGTCCTCCAACTCGCAACGGGAACCTTCACATCCATCATTGAATAACTTATTGAAATACTCTTCCCATCTATTCTTAATATCCTCCTCCGTGACTAAAACATTACCACCTTCATTTTTTATGCATCTTACTTGATCAAAATCTCTCGACTCCTTCTCTTTATTCCTTGCAATCTTGTAAATCCTTTGTTCTCCGGCCTTTGTCCCTAACTCCTTATAAAACCCCTCATATGCTTTCGCTCGAGCCTCACTAACTGCCTTCTTAGCCTCCCTTTTAGCCAAGCGATATTTTTCCCAATTGTCAGAGCTACCGTCTAAGTGTATAGCTTTGAAACAATTCTTCTTATTACGCACCTTTTCTTGTACATCTTCATCCCACCACCAAGTCTCCTTATCTCGTGATCCAAAACCTTTTGATTCTCCTAGAATTGTTTTAGCGACCATTTCAACCTTTTGTGCCACATTTTCCCACATGATACTAGCATTTCCTTGTAACTCCCACATCCCTTCTTCCAATAACTTACTCTTAAAAATCTCTCGCTTCTCCCCCTTTAACTGCCACCACTTGATCCTTCGATTTGAAATTGTTCGACGTTTTGATTTTATATATTTAATTCGCATATCAAGAACTAACAATCTATGTTGTGTGGTCACCCCATGCCCCGGAATCACTTTGCAATTTGTACACCATCTATTATCAGGATTCCTTGTCAAAAAGAAATCAATCTGAGACCTATGAGTTCCACTTTTATAGGTGATTAGATGTTCCTCTCTCTTCCTAAAACAAGTGTTGACAATCTTAAGGTTATATGCTAAAGAAAAATCGATAATAGTTTGTCCTTCTTCATTCAGCTCCCCAAAACCAAAACCACCATGAACCCTTGCATGTGGTCCCGCCTCTTTACCCACATGTCCATTAAGGTCTCCTCCAATAAACACTTTCTCGTTTATCGGTATACTTTCAATCAACCCCTCCATATCTGCCCAAAACTTCTCCTTGAGATGTGCTTCTGTCCCTATTTGAGGTGCATATGCACTAATAACGTTCATTATATCCTTTCCAATAATTACTTTCACGGATATGATTCGATCCTCAATCCTTTTAACTTCCACAACATTCTTCCTCCATTCTTCATCCGCAATAATACCAACACCATTTCTTCCATTTACCTTACCCGTATACCAAAGTTTGGAACCGTTGACATTGATCACTTTACTTCCCTCTCCAGCCCACCTAGTTTCTTGTAAGCACAATATATTAATCTTACGCTTACTCATTACTTGTGCTACCTCAAAACGCTTTCCATTTAGCGTCCCAATGTTCCAAGAGCCTAATCTGATCTTACTCTCATGGACTAGCTTCTTCAACCGCCTCCATCCATTAGAGTGCGGTAGCCTTTGCTCATTTAACACTGCATTCAGGCGAGGATGCAGTGGCTCTTGCTCTCTTATCACTGTATTCGAGCCATACAACGCGCTACTTATGGGTAACGACCTAGCATTAGCGCAATGTATTCGTTGATCCATGTTCATGAGATTCGACAAGGTTTTACGTTGGCTGTCGAGGCCTAACACAACCCTCCTCCTTTATCCGGGCTTGGGACCGGCTATAAACATAGGCGGAGTTTGATGACAGAATGAACAAAGGAAATAAATCAGAATTGTCAAAGGCAACAAGAGGTAAATTATTCATGTACTATGAAGAGATTATTTGCTCGTGGGAAACTGCCACTTTCACAGAAACACTACAAAAATCTGGTTTCTTTGTTTGGCTTATTATTTTCGTCAACTTTCTATAGTCAGACCAAATTTTCTTGCCGCAGGTGATCAAGAATGGCGAAATGCTTGGTGTTTCCCATCTCCGGAACAGGAGAGTTCTATCCAATGGTTTCACTTCACTAGGAAAGGAAGATCTTGAGGTTTTTCTTCCACTAAAGTTTCAATTTTCAGTGTCAAGTTTTTTCGTTGAGTATCAACATGTAGTGAACTGTTGCAGCTGATGTATAGTGACGGTGATAAAGCTTACGGAACATCAGCTGAACTGTGCATTGAAGAGAGGTTAAGGATTGCATCAGATGGTATCATAGTTGTCAGGTACTAATAAAACTCCAAAGTTTTTTCTTGAATTGGAAATAAACTCCAAATTGTCTATTATTTTCGATGTAAGATGGCAATATCCATGTTGTGATTATTCCAAACATTATAAAAAAATTATCCTGGCTTATCACAAAATGGCAGGTAATTCTGGATGTATAAGCTTATAGAAGATATTACTTTTATAGTGTTTTTTCAAGTTTTGTTCGGTGAACTTGCATACAGAGTAAAGTTCGAAATGCTAGATTGGGTTCCTTTTCCTTTTCCATATCCAGCCCAACTATAGGTTAAGTATTCTCAAAGTTAACAGTTGGCATATTTGTTTTGCCTTTTTTGCTGTTGGAACTATATAACATAGGCACAAGCATGGGTAGAGGAGGAGGATGTTTCAAAAGAATGGTAGCCAATGACATTTTATAAACATCATTCATTTGAAAGAAACCATGGTATTCATGCCAGTTATAAACTCCAAAATGATGTAGTTCTGTCTCTCGGGTAATTTATACCATGTGGGGTGATTCCTGATGTATGAGCTGACAGAAAAAAAATGAGGTTATGTTCCTGCAATTTTTTGTTAGCAGAAATATATCTGAAATTTATTAGAGTTGGTTCCCACATGTAGATTCATGGATCTTTATCCTCTCAAAAAAAAGATTCATGGATCTTTTTTTGTTTCATCTGTTCAATTTAACAAAGTCCAAGAGACATTCCCCTTTTGCCTTACCAGTGATGCGAGCTCCATAACCTGTCTGTAATTTTGATGTAGGACGCCCCAAAAGAATGCCAATCTCATTTTACAAGTATCTACCATTGTTTGACCTAGCAGATTCTACTTAATGAGACCTTGCATGTGGAATACATTATGTGTGGAGGATTTTCTATAATGTTTCTTGTTTTTTCAGCATGGAAATTTTTCGCCCCCAATCTGTAAATGGTTCATCACAAGCATCTTTAAAAGGTAAAATAAGAATTACCACACGATGCCTATGGCTTGACAAGGGAAAGCTATTAGATGCTCTGTATAAAGCTGCGCATGCTGCACTCTCGAGCTGTCCAGTGAACTGCCCACTAGCTCACATGGAACGAATTGTATCTGAGGTATTAAGGAAAATGGTGAGGAAATACAGCAGCAAACGGCCTGAAGTCATTGCTATTGCTGTAGAGAACACTGTTGGTGTTCTCACTGATGAACTAAAGACGAGATTATCTGGAAAATTCCGCCATGATTTCAGGTTAACAACAGATGCTCAAGCATCTGATATCCATGCCAGGAACGGCACAAGCAGGCGGCTCCATGAAAAAACTGATGCATCAATAGTCAAGGAAAACCTTATAGAGGATCAAACTGAAGGTACTTACTAATTTATATTTTCAGATTTCAACTTGTCTGTTATCAGATTGATCTAATATCCAGCTCAATGTGAATTCGAGAAAGAGGGACTTTCCCTTTTGAAACTGTTCTTTCATGTCATTCATTTAGAATGAGCTTTCAACTTTTAGGTGCTATTCTGATGCATCCAAAACAACCTTGGCCAAAGGCTGGCCTCACTATAAATTTGTTTCTGGAAGCCTTTTCAAATGATCTTTGTTTTATGTAGGTGAAAATTCTGACTCTGATCTAATGTCAGAAGATTCCATTACCAAGCCTGATCTGCACCTGTCATCTGCACATTCATCTTTGGAAATGCAAGATCCGAAAGAACCACCTGAACTACTTTCAGTTTGTCAAGAAAAAGAAGCTGCAAAAGACACTGCTTTGGAAGAACATCCAGAGATTAATAAAGAAGTTGCAAGTTTGGAACCGGTCCGATCTTCAGGTGCTAAGAAATCTTTAAAGCGGAATAAGTGGAGGTCCGATGAGATTAAAATATTGATAAAATTTCGTGGTCAATTGGATAATAAATTCCAGACCATCAAAACAAGAATGATACTCTGGGAAGAGATATCTGCTAATCTATTAAACTACGAAATAAGTCGTACTCCGGCACAGTGCAAGTCTCTTTGGGCATCTCTTGTTCAGAAATATGAGGTAAGGTTTTGTGTTCAATTTTGAAAGCTCATTAAAACTTATTTACTCTAATTAAGTCTTTTTAGTCGATAAATAGTTTTGGGGAATGCAGCAACATGGTTATGCCTCCTGCAGGGAGGTGTATTTACTTTTGTTTAATGGTTTTTGTTATAGTATTAGTAAATTGGAATATAGGAGATGAGAATAGGTGGAAAATCTCAATTCTGCTTCGTGAAGGTTAAATCTTATGTTACAATAAACCTGGGATGATCCAAGATTTTCATCCCGACTGTTTCTCATGCTTCTCGAGATGGTTAATTTAGGACAAATTTTATGGTCTTCAACTAATATAGAGCAAACTTAAACATGATTTAACTACAAGAGACTGATTTCTCAAAAAGAAGAAAACTACAAGAGACTGATACTCTTAAGAAACTACAAGAGGCAGATCAGTTTGGAAGGAACACAAAATGAAACTTCAAGCGTGACAAACATATGAAGTATTCTGCTAGCTTAAGTATGCATGAAAAATAGTTAACACTAAATAGAGGTATGATATGATCAAGCATGGCACTGACGTAAGAGGTCATTGTACTAGAACAAAATTGATCTATGATTTCTTTTACTTGTCTATTCAGTCTTGATAAAATTTGATGATATCTTTTTATTTGTTGGATAAAACTTTGATCTTGTCTTTCTATTGCAGGAAAGTAAAAGCGACGAGAAAACTAAAAAGACTTGGCCTCACTTCGTCGAGATGGACAAGATTATGTCAGCTCGTGAAGAGGCAACAACATGAATAGTGGCTAAACAAGTAACATGTAGGGAACGAGAACAAATTTTTTGGGTCGGAGGAGTGCATCAATTTTCCAAATTACCTTGAGAATCATATATTAATGCTGGATAATTTCCCAAGAATATTTACAAATCATTACTTTCAAAGGTGCTTCAAGATGTGATACATGAATCATATTTTATTTCTTGGGGTTTGGAGGTACAATGAAGGGTTTTTAAGCTTATTATTTCAGCTTCCAACAGAGTTCACAAGAAACCAAGTAGCTGTGATTCGCAGAATTGTTGATCTTGTACGAGGGGTTTATATCCTTGTCCACCCCTCTGTAAAATTTGCTAACTTATTTCACAAGACTGATCTTGTTGTATAATCTGCCATATTGCTAGATTTATTTCTTGTAATTCTTTGTCAAAACGTCAGGACTCAGCGTTTTGACCCACACTTTTTTGTGCTTTTTAATTTCAGCCTCCTTATCATCTTGTCTTTAGGAAAAGTCCTGCAGGCGCTTCTTAACAGGATTGGATCCTTTCTTTCAAGTCCTGCAGGCGCTTCTTAACAGGATTGGATCCTTTCTTTCATCTGACGACGCACTGGTTTGTGTTGGGCTGATTCAGTCTCTATTCATCTAAGTTTATGTGAGTATTAAAAGCTTTCTATGCAAACTTAAAAAAGTCATTTATGGCTTCACAGCTCCCTGCGATACGGTGCATAATTTTTGGTGAGTCTTCAATGCTTCGACGCTATAAGGTACTTGTAACCGCTTCCAGTTGCAGTCGCCACAAGAAAACTTTTATGGCCAACTCATATCCGGTTTCGACCTTTTGCAACTCTGTTCTTACGTCTTATTTATTTATTTATTTATTTTTATCGTTGTAGTATATCATACCTGAAGAAATAGACGAGATCGTTTGTGTTTATTAAATTTGTTTTACTAGTTAGTTGTAGTTGCTTTCATCATGTTTGTAGCATCAGACTAACTTTGTGTTAGTTGAACTTGATGAGGATTTGCGACGATCACGTATTAAATCAATAACCAAATGTTAAAACAGGAAGATGAGTATGCTAAAACTTTATGTTTAAATTTTTAGCCTAAAATTATTGGTATTTTAGTTCAATTTTGAATAAGAAGATTTCATTACTTTAGTTAAAAAGAATATAAGCAACCTCATTTGAATATTCTTTGTCTAAGTTTTGGACCATTAAGTTCGGACGAGATCTAAGACTAAACTTTAACACAAAAAGGAATATAGTTCAATTGAGTTCAATTAAGATACGCAATTATTGTCCATTATGTAGGTGTCAGGCGTTTCAAGCCAAACACATTTTTAAGTTAAAAAGGCATCCTAGTTATGTAAATGGATGAAGACACCTTCCATGTTTTCAGATAATTCTCTAAAAATCTTTATTAGTACAATATAAATATTATATCCTATGAAGAACATGTCATTTTATCATATACACTATTATGTTATTATTAATTTATAAGATATTAAGAAAATTCATCAGTAAATATGACACCCAGATATAAGAAGCATCCTTTTTATTATATTAAAATATTATTTTTAAATGCGATCAGATTTCTCAATGCAAATTATTTTTTATTTTTATTTAACTTAATTTATTTTTATTTATAATATTTTGATGTATCCTCTCCTTCAAAAAATCTTCATTCACTAACAAAAAATTAATTGATCCATTGATTGCCAAGTCGCTTTGGGTAGAATCAGGCATGCAAAGTGTAACGCCTCATATTTTAATAATAATAAAATAATGAATATGTAGAAATATAGAATGAGATAAAAAAATATAATATTTATTAGGATTAGAAAAATGATACATAAGAGTCAAAATCAAAGTGATCTCTTTAATCAAATTAAGGTACGTAATTAAGAAGGATCAACTTAAAATTCCCCTAGCCCAAGTGCCATATTCTCTCTCTCTCCCTTCCTCCCTCGGCACTAAAGGTAGGTGAGGACATACCACAAGAGAGGATCGAGATACGAGGAAGATCGATCAATGAAATCAAGGTATGTAATTAAGGAGGATGATGACAAATAAAAGTATACCTAAATAGCTTGACCCAACCTTCAAAAAGCTTGCCCCGAGCTATATTTTTATAAATATTATATCCTAATTTATAACCATTTTCCGCATTTTGAATATTCAACATAACTATATTTGGATTTTAGGATTCCGAACTAATTTGAGGAGGATTTTAACTGATTTTCATGATTTGTGCAGTTTGAACATTTGAAATATTAAATTCTTTCCTTTTTTTGTTGTAGCGAAGGGACCGGGGTAACTTCCATAACTGACATCCCAGATATTGCAGAGCTGACCCCTCACCTTGTCGAGATTTTAGTAATTTTCTAGATTTTGAATTTCTTTCAACTCCGAATTTTGAGGAATCAATTACAAGGCCTACAGACAACATTGAGGAGAATAAAAGGAGAAAGAGACACGCACGAGGAGGGAGGACGGAACACTGACGAACTTTACTTTATTTTTGCACTTAATTTTTATTCCGACAGAACTATGTTGGCTGAACTATCTTTTAATTTTGTAACTGTTAGCCCCAAGGTGTCCGGCTAAACTCTTATCGTCGGAATCCTGGGAGAACCTCTTTTTCTATATATTCTGCTCTGAATATTTTAAGTTTCATCTTCTATATCACCTACTTGATCTCGCACTGTGAAATGTGTTTAATGTTTGATGATTTGTGTTTTGTGTTCATTGTTGTTCGCTTGATTCTTCCCAAGTGCACACTGTCCGCAAAGGCCATATAGTGTTGCCACCTTCAGTGAGCCGAGAGGCTAGTGATGAAGTTTGGGGAAACTTAGTCCAGGTTATGCCTTCTGAGTTAGGGGATAGGTGAGAGTCGGCTCCTACCTTTAGAACTTGACCCGGAGCGAGCAACAACAATCTTGAATTTGACTAATAGATTTGGATAGAGAGGTAAACTGAGTTGTTACCTTGACCTCGAGAGAGTCTTGATAGGTAACTTGGGGAACTGATCTCTTAGTAGGCCCTGCGAACATACGCCACGAGAGTGGGGGTTGCTGATAAGGTGACCACTACGAGAGCGGGGTTGTGTTCCTACCTAAGAGAGTACTCTAGCTGAACCTCTAGGCCCCCCTAGGAAAAGAGGTCACTGCACGCTGAGAGGCGGTACCCCTCTGGAACTTGGGTGTCAAGATTTAATTCTTTTATCGAGATTTAAGATGGTGAGTTCTCCTCCCTGAGAGAGAGTGTGACTATAGCCATATTACATTTGGTCAAGCCTTGAGCCTTCACCGCGAGAGCGGGAAGGTGAAAGGTATAGCAATCACCGCGAGAGCGGGGTTGCCTTGACCCGTGGTGTAAGGACCTAGACGACTTTTTATATATTCACGTCAAAGAGCGGATGAGTGAGATTCAGAGGTGAACCCAAGGTTCTGGTGTCCTCTCATAATTAGATTTATCTTTCTTCTAATTTCTGCATTCTCTATTTTAAAAACCCAAAAAATATTTCTTCTTCCAATTGATTACCTCTTACCTATTCCGGTTGGGCTTGTACATCTAGTGTCAAGCCCCAACCTAAGCTTGCTTGGGGAAAAGTGGAAGCAAAGGCGTGAAAATAAAGTTTTCCTATGGATTGATACCTGAAGTACTCAACGATTGCCGTATACTTGCGGTGATAAGAGTGTGCTAGTTTTATAAATATTAAAATTTGAAGTGAAGACAATCTTTTACATAAGCTTGACCCTGGCTTTACGCCCTAACCTGTGGTCATTTTCTATCTTATCCCACACTTCGCATAAAGTTTTTGACGCCATTGCCACAGAGATTTTTGAAGTTTTCGCGCCTTTAACCTTGCTATTCTGATTTCAAGTATTATTTCCATTGTTTATATTTCACACCCTATTTATAATTTTTATATTTCTTTGTTTTATTTTTCTTTTCTTTTCTTTTATTTTGATATTTGATTTGCTGCTTAACCTTAACCTCTGCTTGAGAGGTGCATGGTATGAGCAAACCCTGAAGAAGAAGGAATTTTTGAGTTCAATCCTGAGATCGAAAAAAACTTCAGGAGAAGAAGGCGAGTGCAAAGACTCCGAAAACTCAAAGCCTGAGCCTTAGAGAACAACACCGAGATGCCCAATCTGATCCAAATGCGGGTCAAGCTAATCCAGTTGGGGGTCAAGCTAATCAAGTCAACCCACGCATTGCGGCCAACCCTGATGCAACTCTACGCTTGAAGAATTCTGCAGGCATACAATAGTAGGCCTGAATTGAAATAACAATGCCAGAGGTGAATGCCAACAAGTTCCAGTGGAACCCAACCATATTGGGTTATCTGGGTCAGAACCAGTTCAATGGGTTTGCCCATGAAGATCCTAACCAACACTTAATCAACTTCATCGAGATCTACGATACATTCAAATGCGATGGACTCACCGACGATGCGGTCATACTTGCCTATTCCCATTTTGTCTTCAGGATAGAGCCAAGTACTAGCTGCGTTCCTTGGAGGAGGATGTAGTCAATACATGGGATGAGCTCATCTCAACCTTCATGACAAGATTCTACCCCTCAGGAAAGATCGTGCAAATGAGGAACCAAATCACCTCATTCATCCAGTGACATAATGAGTCTCTTTACGAAACCTAAGAGAGGTTCAAGAAACTACTGAAGCAATGCCCACATCATGGGTTCCACAAATGGATGACCATGCAAACCTTCTACGGTGGACTTACTTCCGAGAGTAAGTCTACCCTCGACTAAGCAGCTGGAGGCAGATTCATGTCCCAAAATATAAATAAAGCCAATCAACTGACTGAAAGGATCATCAAAACCCACAGAGATTGGCCTAAAGATCGAGTTAATAAAAAGAGACCCGAAGAGCAAAGTGCTGCCGCCAACCTCTCTAAGTTGGATCAACTCTCATCCCAGATAGAAGGCCTCATCAATCTATTCCAAAAACTCTAGAGAAGAAGAACAACCCCACCCCCTCAAGTTCAAAGATCTATGCCGCAGAAGCAACCTCGAACTGGTCTGCTCCACCTTTCTCTTGGTGCGAACAATGCTGGATGATCGAACATGTAGCCGCCCAATGTCAAGCCATCAACTACAATGTCCAAGAGCCCCAAGATGAACAAGTAAACGCTGCGGCACCATATGGCCAAAATCTAGCCGTGGGACAATATCAAGGTCAAGGTCCATCTTGGATCAGATCACACCTAACCTATCGTATAATAATCAAAACTACAAGCAAAGGCCCCTAGCTCAAAACTTCCAACAAAATCAGTACCCACTTAGAACAACCAACAATGACAGATCCTACCTCCACCTCCACCCTACCTAGATCTACCCCCACCTCCAGTAAAGTCAAGCTTTGAAACAATGATGGAAGGCTTTCCGAGGCAACAAATCGAATAAATGAAACAACAGAATGAAGTCTTGAGGCAAATGTGCACCAAGATTGACACACTTGCTGCCTATAACAAGATCCTAGAAAATCAAATTGCGCAGCAAGCGAGCTCAGCTACAAGACCACCTGGGATGTTCCCAGGGCAATGTGAGATAAATTCCCGAGAACAGTGTCAAGTTGTGTCTCTCAGGTGTGGGAAGCAGCTAGAAGAATCCGCAATGAAGCAAGCCCCGCCTAAAACAACTGAACCAAGTCCCCAAGAAGTTAAGTCAAGCGCTTAGAAAGAAGCAAACCCCAAGGAGAATCCTCTGCCAAAACACGTCCTCAAAGATAATCCGGACCCTAGCTCCCATTTGGCTGAACCTCCAAAGGATAGCTCTAAAGTAAGCCCCCTACCTCAGAAGCTTCAGTCGACCTAAGATTTGTGCCTTTCCCTCAAAGGCTAATGAAAACCCAAAGCGACCAACAATTTGCTAGGTTAATGGATGTACTGAAAAAACTACACATCAACATCCCATTTGTCGAGGCCATCCAACAAATGCCTTCCTACTCCAAATTCTTAAAAGACATCCTATCAAAGAAGAGGAAGATAGACCTTCACGAGATGGTGGCCCTAACCGAAGGTGCAAGCGCGATTATTCAAAACAAGCTTCCCTCGAAGCTAAAAGATCCAGATGATTTCTCGATTCCATGTGAAATCAGGAATTTCAAGGTCTGCAGAGCTCTACGCGACCTCGGGGCCAGCGTCAACCTAATTCCTTTATCTCTTTGCAG
>LTAE01001176.1:32176-63144 GCA_001647135.1 Pontederia paniculata | reverse complement strand
CTAGCACCACCAGGAACCATGTCATCCTAGGTCACTGACTTGCAGGATCCAAAGCAAGGGGCAAACAAAACCACCATGAGCGATAAAGCTCAAATATGTATGGCACAATAGATAGGTATTTTCATAATAATATTAGAAGCATAAACATAATCACATCATCATAACTTAAACATCTTTTTCCATAACATGTAGAGCATAATAAAACTTCATACATATATGTATCTTTCACATACTTATTTCTTACATCATCTTTCATCTTTGCCATCATCCATCATCATTGAATACTTTCATCATACATTTCATTCATCATTAAGTTTTTCTTGTTACACATTCCATACATAAAATCATCATCCCTTAATAACTAATGCAATATGCACAATGCAAGAATTAAGCCAAGTAGTTATCTTCTTAAGTTCTGCTTATCTCATTAATGACTTTGAGGTGACTTTGATGGTTGCTTTGTTGTGACTTTGAGTGACTCATGAATCTTTAGAGGCATCGCCAATAGGTCAGTAGGGGTACACAGGCCACAGCCGAAAAGGATACTCGAGAAATCTATTTATTGCAAGGCGGGGAGAAAACCCGGCAATAGGAACTAAGTAGCAACTGATCTACCAGTCCCTCATCATCAACTATGTCGCTCCCAAACATTCCAATGCATGACGACCTCATCATTAACTTAGTGAAGATGGTTAACGTTTTATCTTGTTCACATATTAATCCTTAGAATTAAAATTGCACAACATAAATAACATATAACTTATAATTTGTCTGTCACGACCCGTTACAGTCTGTCACGGCCCGTGAAAATTTGTCACGGCCCGTGACTGGTCGATCACGACTCGTGAAGACTCGTCACGATCGTGATGGAGCTGTTTCAACCTTGTACGGCCGTTACGGCCGTACCCATTCATACGGTTCGATCGAAATCCTCTCAGGATGGTCATTACGGTCATCATGGCTCGTTGCGGTCGTATCCGTTCATACGGCTCGATCGAAATCCTCTCGGGATGGACATTACGGTCGTGTGTCTCGCATGCATTCCATCGTCACGACCCGTAATCCCTATGTTACGACCGTGATACACTCCATCACGGCCCGTGATGCATTCATCACGGTCGTGATAGGCTTCAGAGTGTTCGCTGCCTTGTGGCCATTGCCGTCACGACCCGTGACAAGTAGTCACGACCGTGATACTCTCCATCACGGCCCGTGACGCGTTCATCACGGCCGTGATGGGGCTTCAAAGTGGCTCGATCGCTTCACGGTTGTTGTCGTCACGGCCCGTGATGAATCCATCACGACCATGACGGAAGATACCTGGGCGAATTTCACCCTGATTCTCTTTCAATTAGTGGCGAGCTTCCTTCCTTTTGGCATAAGATGATACGGAGATCAATAGCCCTATGTTCTCTACATTGTTTGGCTTTAAAATATACTTTATATACGTCATACATTCATGTAGAATATCTATTTCGAATTAATCCAAAGAAAATCTTTCCTAGGGCATCAATATCATCTATTCCTCATGAAGGCTCTAAAACCAAATATAACCATCATCTCAAATCCATCATAACACGATCAAACCCTAACATGCATCGATCTTTCATAAAAAACCTAATCTAAGAGATCTGCCATGTTACATACCTTTTTCCTGTTGAATATTTCTTTGCTTTTCTCCTGGATCTAATTTCTTCCTCGTTCTTCGTGTGATGTCTCTCTTTCACCGTCTCCTAGGGATTTGGTATAGATTTAGAATAGATAAAAATAACAACCTTAAGGGAAAGACAAATCTATTACCTGTGTACTTGGAGAAGAGAAGAGGAGAGGGAAGAGAAAGGGCGACTAGGATTTTGAGAGAAAGATGCCAAAAGAGTTGACAAATTCTCTCGAAAGGTTTATTTATATGGAGGCCCAACCTCCAACTTAATATCTTTATTTTTATTTCCTATTTTATAAATTTCTGAGTATTACATAGCAAGTATGAGATGTTGCTTACCTCATTCTATTCTAAGTCACTAATAGTGATTATAATATTCTAGGCAAGGGTTGTTTTGTATTTAGTTGTGCATATGAATGATTTAAAATATTATTTATATTTAAGTTTATATGAAACCATGACCCTACCTAATATCAAGAAACTTTTAATAGTTGTTTTTTTCTTACTTTTTTATCGAGTTCATTTTTCGATAAAAAGGGACCAAGGGTCTGCATTAACTAAAACTTAAATTACAAAATCGGGTAAAGAGGCTCTACATTAATGAACCTTATCCCTATAGGTGCATTGACGACACCCTTAGCCGTATGGTGTTCTTGCTTACCTTTCTCAAATTATTGACTTTTTTAATATAGAACTTGTTTGACTTAGCTAATAAAAAATATCTAATACATGATAAATATTTTAAATAATGATACTTATTTTAAAATATAAGTAGTTATATATTTGAATAAAAAATACTGATAATATCAATAAGTAGATGTAATATTTGTCAAAATAAATAGTGACAAAATATATTTAAAATTATATGATAATAATATTAAAAAGTATGAATAAAAGAGTAATATAGTGGTGAACATTAATAAGCCAACAACTTTAAAAATAAGCAAGAGGATCCTGCTTATTTTTAACTTATAAATTATTACCTAACAACTTATAAATATATTTTTTATTTATTGAAATAGAAATATTTTAAAATTAACTTATAAGTAGTTTTAACTTATTTATAAGCTAAATCAAACAGGTTCGTAATATAATACACATTAAAATCAACAACTTATTTTGTACTTTTTGAATATTTTTGCTAATTGTCATATTACCCAACATTCTAACCGTAAGATGTTAGATATACGATGGATGAAAAAAATAGGAACGATAAAATTTAGTATGCATCGTAAATCTAACATCTTATGATTAGAATATTACGTAATATTGTATTATTTAAATAGGTCATATTTTCATTAAATCATAGATTTTACTTGATATACTATTTTCTACATTTATTAGATTAATTTTTCATCTTTAAAGAATAAATCATAGAAAAAACTAAAAAAGTTGAAAAATAAGGGGACAATCTTGAGCTCCTATGTTCTATTGAATCTTGACCTTGTTTTGTTTTTTTTTCTTATTTTCTATCTTTTTATTTAAGAGTAAAAAGGTGATTTAATAAAATTGCAAATATAAATAATGGAAACAGTTAAGACTATGCAAAATTATTTGAAAAGTTTAGAAGACTATTCAAGTTTAGGAGTTATTTAAAAAAATAATAATTAAATGAGGTATGTTAAAAAGCATCACCTTTTGGTTGGTTGACACAAATGATTAGCGGGTCTGTATCAAGGGATCATCGAGAGCTAGTAGAGTTAGTAGCTCTGAGTTCGAATTTCAGAAGTTTTGAATTTGGTATGAATTTATCGTCTCATTTTCGTCCAAAACCGAATTAGTTAGATGATAATATATTTAGACACCGGTGGGTCCAGATCTAAAAAAATTGAATAGCTTAGATAAGAAGGTTTGCGAAAGGGTGTTAGAATCCAATAGCATAATTTTTTTATGTCCTGCTAATATATTTTGGAAATTATAGCATTAATTCTGTTCTTGTATTTCCAACTTTTGATCATCAAAATTTCTTTTACCATCGTTAGCCAATGACCTACTTTTAGCAAACAGAAAAAAAAAGATAGAAAAGGTCGACCTCCATAATTCCTTGGGGAGGGTTTCCTACTTGCTAATATTAATTTAGTCTTTGCGATAAAATACTAAAAGAAGTTTTCTTAAGAGTATTGTTTTCGAAGTTTGAACTTATATTTCTCGGTCGAAGTTGTATATAACCAACTAATTGTTGATGTCCAAGTTGTAGTATCAATATAAATCCTTACTCTATGACTTGGGGCAAGTGTCCTTTTAACACCACACATGCCAAGGGCCAACTCATAATGTGTCCAAGTTATCTATTTTTTTTTCTTTTCAAGCACTTTGTACTTAATTTCCAAAAAATTGCCAAGGATATTTTTAAACTTCAAATAGACATTAGATTTTCACCTATGAGAGAATGTCTCCACATCCCATGTCATATTCCAAACATTCGAACATTCAGTATAATAAGAGTAATCAGCACATTTTAATGCATTATATTACAGTGAGATAATAACCTACGTATGTGTTCATTAGGAGCCATTGTCCCTTCAAATCATATCCCTTAATGTGCATGCCCCGTGCTCAAGTTTAGGCGAACGCGACATCTAGACTAGCTAATTTTGCGATTTTGAGAAATTTGGGCAGGGGATGTCTTGGCATGACCGATCGTGGAGTGATGTCTTGCAGGATGTCTCATGCGGACACTTGAGCAGGCATAAAGACGAGCGCTCGAGTTGGCACTTCTCTGAAATGACATGGGACTCCAAAGGGCTTTATAGTGGCTTTGGTTCAAAACGGAGGCTTCATGTACATGGAGGATGTCTTGGAACCAAAACCACTAAAGAGCCCCTCCGGAGAGACTCTGTCTACACGGAGAGCTTCTTGGACCCAAAGCCACTAAAGAACCTATTCGGAGTCTTGTGCCCCTTTGGAGAAACTTTCTCTCGAGCGCTCGTTTTAACACTCGCGCCAAGCGCCCGTGTAAGATATCTCACACGACACCGCTCCACACCCCGTGGTGTTGAGACTTTCATTAGCAAAATATTTTAAAATCACAAAAAAAAACTTGTCTATCTGCCTCGTTCATCTAGATGCCGCACGTTGCCATGACCACACAAAAGGTCCTGACACATGCACTCGTAGGTTCACCATGCTAACCACGACATATACAATTTCAAGTTGTGGTTTGTGTTGTACACTTTATCATGTCGGTGGACTATGAACCTTTAAGTGTGACCTTTGGCAAGTCGCACAATGAATATTTCTATACTAAAATACTCAAATAGGCTTGTTTATGTGCGTCATTTGCCTAGATGACACAAACTCCAAGTGTGACTATGTGACACATGCATATTAGTATTTTTTCTAAAATTACAAAATGAGCTATAAATCAACATAAAGAAAATTAAATAACACAAATACATGTATGGAATCCCAATAAAATCATCCACAATAGCCGAGTTTAGCCTTGATGGAAGAATATAAGTGCTTAAATAAACCTTCAACGAGTGTCAAGGATAGAAGCACACATAATATCTTTTGTTCCATTTGTGAAGATTAAACTTGGGTTCAAATTGAACTAAGAGAATGGGGGTATAATTTTTTATAGTAATCTCAATGTTCGAGAGTATTGTTCCCAACTAATCTCGACGATTAAATATGGTGGGTGATTCAGACGATTTTTTTTTTTTTGCATGCACAATGAATTTAACTTCAGATTTTGTGAAATAACTTACTTGAGAATCCAAAACCATTAGCAAGTTTGGTTAACTAGCTCAGGCAACTTGCTTCTCACATTGAAATTTTAAATTCAATTTTGTACTAAGTCCTCTCATGACGAAAAAAATATATGATCACTTATATCTTTTTTTATGTTTAATGCATTTGCAAAGAATACTGGAATGAATAAGCACATTTTAGTTATTCGATGTTAAATCAAATGTGGAGGCACATGCCTAAAGGTCCTTTATATTATATAAATTATAACATTTGATACAAGCTCTAGGCTGACAAGGTGATAAAAGTGAATAATAGAGTAAGAACAATTAGGCCGAAGTCTTATCCTACCCCAATTACTATCAGTTTCCTATCGTAATTTAGTTATTGTTGTGAGCCCGTGTTGAGTCCTAATTAATACCCTTATAATTATTATTTTAGTTAGTGCATTTTTATATATTATTTTTTTGTGTTATTAATATTTTTTTATCATAATACTATATTAAATATATATTTGCTTGCACTTTTTTTCTTATTTTATTAAACTTCTTTTATTCTTGTGCCATTTTGAGCATTTTGAAGAATTGATCATTATCATTATTATACATAATATAGACTGCTCATTTTTCTTTTTATTTTGTTATTATAATTTTCTTTATGTATAGCAGCATTTTTCCTCTCATTTTAAGTTTTAGTTTTTTTAAGATCTATTTATTCAACTACAACTTAATATAAAAAATTTTTTGTAGTTAACTATGACACTAGAAAAATACTTTAGAAAAATGTCATATGCTTTCGATAATATGTTTCATGATTAAGGATGTGAAAAGTAAAATGAGAGTGATGATACTTTGACAAACATCACATAATTTAAAATGAAAATTGAATTGATTTGAGTAGTCTTCTATTTGATCCTAGAAAAAAATATTTATAGTAATTTGTCTTTTATCTCTCAAGTGATGCTATCCATATTTCTTATTACAAATGCTTTATCATTGTCATTACAAAAAAAATGAATCAAGATATTTTGAATGCTATATCATTTATTAAAATTTGCAAAGAGCAATTACAAAAAATAATACATGATAAATGTGATTTACTTGTGAATCATATTTCTCTTTTTATGAAGCATGACATTGCAATACTTAACATGATTGATATATCCATTGTAGAAGGAATATAAAAAATGGAAGTCATGCATATCACATATCCACATCATTAATCAAGTTGAATTGTTTGTGATGATTATTGATACATTATTTTTTAGGACCTTAATGATCGCTTTAGTGTAACAAATATAGAGTTGCTTCATTGTGTAGTGTGTCTTAATCACAATGATTCATTTCAAATTTTTAATATCGAGAAACTTGTAAGATTGTAAAGATTCTATTCGGATGATTTTTTAGAAGTTGATCTAATTATGCTTCAGCATCAATTTGTAATATATATTGTTAATGTGCATTCTAATGATTATTTTTTAAATTTGAAAGGAATTACCAACCTTTCTTATTAATTGATGGAAACAAAAGAAATATATTTTCTATCTTTTAAAATATTTACTTTTTAAGTTGACTTCTTGTTGGACTTTTTATATGATGTAAAGATCAGATTACGAAATTAAATGAGAAATTAGTTGATGAATGACTATTTAATTTTACCATCAACCACCATGATATAATTGACATGTTTCAAAAAAAATGAAAAATCGTAAAAAAATAATTGTTGAAATAATTTTAATTTTCTTAGAGTATTACATATTTTCATTTATTTATTTATAGTGTTTATAGGTTAAAACTAAAAAATGTATATTACTATTTAAGTAATATTTAATATTTTATTTAATATGTCTAGAATGCATCGTGTATGTTACATATTTTCATTTATTTATTTACAAAAATCGAGAAAATGATTTACATGATGATTGAGAAACTTTTAAATCAAAGTTGATAATTATGTAAAGTTTGACCACCCTCAATTTTTAAGCCGATTTGCACATGGCGCACAATCAATTTAATTATAGTAAAAAGAATAATAAGTTATTTCTTAAGTTTAACTTGGATTAACATTCTATCATAATCTATGTTATAGTTTTCAAAATTTTAGAAAAAAATGTAATTAAAATCTCAGCATAAAAGATAATTAAAAATAAACTAAGTAAGAAAAAAAAGAATAATTAGATTTTAATTAAAACTTTGAATTAGAATAACTTTTTAACAATATCAAATTATAGCTTAATTTTATCCAAATTAAATATATTTAACAATTAATACTTATATAGGAAGCTTAAAAAATAAATATTTATTCACAATTTGAATTCCCAGTATATGTTTATCCGTGATATATTTATTATCATCGATCTTATTTAATATAATAATAATGGTACTTATTTAAGGTTATAGTCATTCTTGAACATTTTTGCATATGAATTTTCTAGTTCAAACCTAAAAATAAAAAAAAAAATGATGATACACATTGGTTAAGTTATATTTGAGTTTGGATTGAGTTGGATGTTATTTTACTAACCTGAGTTCATATCATTTAATGTAATTTTTGAGAGTTAAATCCAATCTTTAATCAATTCAATTAATTAATTTAGTATCAACTAAGCACATCACAAATATTGAGAGCTAGTTTCAATCTAAAAACACAATACATCAATCTATTCATTATATAATAATTTTCTCTACCATCCATCGAAGGTTTCTATCCTTCTCCATTTAGGACAAAATTAGAGCTAATCTTTGGATCATTCACCACATTGCTTAAAAACCATGTAACAAACAAGATCCAACAAATAAAAAAGAAACAAATAAACCACCTAAAGGAAATCTCCTTTGTGCCCTTAGGAACAAGCCCCACGACAAAGCATCGGAGGGCTATTTAAGTCATTCCCGCGCATTTGAATTTGAAACCGAAGGTGGGAGAGACGCCAAACGCCCAAAGTTCAAAAATAGCTTTTAAAAAAAAGAAGCAAATGGTCCATAAATAAATAAGTATTTTATTTTTTCGCTTAATTATGCAGAGCGAGCAATAAATAGCTTTCCCCACACACCCGTCCGCTGGTCACGTGACGCCGTCTATTTTTTGAACTCGCAGGCGCTCTCTTCCATTTCCGCCCTCATCTCTCTCTCTCTCCTCGATCTCACATTTTTCTTCCTCCCAGTCGATCTCGAACCCTAAGTTTTGTTCGCGTTTTCCGGTAAGATCTCTCCCCCTTTCTGCCGTACTTCATTCGTTCTTTCACCGCATTCGATCTGTTTTCACCCTAATTTTTCTCCTTTTGTTCTGCGTTTTTTTTTCCGGTCGGTTTGGGTGCGGATTTGTGATTCTAGGGATTCGAGGTGGGGCGGTCGCCGGAGCTGCGGCGATGGAGGGATCGGAGGAGGCGAAGTCGTTGCAAAAGGAGTGTGTCAAGGTTGCAGTTAACATCAGGCCGCTCATCACCCCGGAGCTCCTCGTCGGGTGCACAGATTGCGTCTCCGTTGTTCGGGGGGAGCCTCAGGTTCCAATCCGTTTGCCATTTTCTTTACCTTAAACGTTCGAACTATTCTTCCCATTTCGTAGTGTTTTTTCTTAATATTTTATATTTAGAGTTAAATCTGTATCTTCTGGCGATTTATAGGGACTGTTTGGATGTAAAATAGTATCAACGGATTTATTCAATTGATAGTTTTTCTTCCTGTTGACAGATAGCTTTACGTTTTGACATTTGACATGGATTTGGAGTGACTTAAAAATCATAGTTTTGAGTCCAAAATATTGAAAAGAAAATATTTGATCACACCTCATATGTTGCCTCCCTATGTTTGGCCACAGCTATTAGCAAAGACATTGTTTACTTATAGTAGCATTTTTTAATTCTGACACACTAATGACTAGGGGGAAAAAAGAAAAAAAAACATTTATATCCTCCAATTAACAGTTGCAACTTGACACGAGCCATTACACCATAATTTATTATATTGAGTATTAAAATATTTTAACATGTTTTATTATGTTTCAACAATATTGAAAGCTATTGCAGTATCTTATTTTTTTGTATATTTTTCATAATGTTGATGGGTACTGAAAAAATATCAATAGATATACCCAAACACCTAACTGAATTTTATTTCATAGATTTATTACCCCACGGGACGATGTTTTTTGAATGGTTCCTTTCTATGGTTTATTGAAAACCTATGTGAAAATTTAGCCAAACATGGCCTTATTTTTTGCAACTAAGATTTTTCTTTGTCCTATTAAGAATAAGTATTCAGCTTTTCTTTTATAACAGAGAGGTCAATGCCCATTGTTTAATCCACTTGGAATGCAGGTGCAAGTTGGATCACATGCTTTTACTTATGATCATGTCTATGGGAGTTCTGGATCTTCATCGGCCTTGATATTTGAGGAATGTGTTGCGCCTTTAATTGATGCACTGTTCCGAGGTTACAATGCCACTGTGCTTGCCTATGGACAGGTACCATTCTAGCTCTTTGAGAACTGTTTTTCTCTTTATATTTCCTTTGTGACTTACGGTGCGGTTTACATAGACTGGTTCAGGGAAGACATACACAATGGGAACAAACTATAACGGCGAAAGTAACTGTGGGGGTATTATACCAAAAGTAATGGACACAATTTTTAGGAAGGTTGATTCTACAAAGGACACTTCTGAGTTTTTGATTCGAGTATCTTTCATTGAGGTATACAGTATGACTGACTTGTGATTGCTTTTTCGATAAAAGTTTGAGATATTCAAAGTTCCTTCATTTTGCTTAACAATACTTTTTGAATAACTTTTGATTTTTTATCTTGAGAGGGAGAAGTTTCATTATTGTTAATTGCAAGACCCTTCTGTTTGTTGCTTTTACTTTTACAAAATCATTAAGCAGCTTTTGCAAGTTTTGTCAGTCAAATTTTGCTTGTTATGATTGAAACCAATTTTTAATCGTGCAGATTTTTAAAGAAGAAGTCTTTGACTTGTTAGACTCTCAACCTCATGCTGTTCTGAGAACTGATGGTGCTTCTTTAACCAAGGCAGCAGGGTTTTCTAGGGCTCCCATTCAAATAAGAGAGACAGCAAATGGTGGCATTACACTTGCAGGTGTCATCGAAGCAGAAGTGAGATCCAAAGAGGAGATGGCATCATATTTAGCACGTGGATCATTATGTCGTGCTACTGGAAGTACGAACATGAATAGTCAGTCAAGGTTGAAATTAATTAATGACATTTCTTAATTAAATATTTTGAGCAGTATTCTCCATTTAATTACAGAACTCTTTGAATATCTTTGTCACCTTTAGATCATATATTATTTAAGTTTTTTTTTATCTTTGTGGAATCTTGTCATTCAAAATATGTTATTGCCCAAATAAAACATATGTATCCTCTAAAATGGTTTCTTTGTTTTACTCTTATTTGACAGCCGTTCACATGCTATTTTCACAATATGCATAGAACAAAAGAAACTCTCTAGTGCTTCATCTAACGGAGTTAACAATCAAGTTGGTGATGATATATTGTTTTCAAAGCTTCACCTTGTCGATCTCGCTGGTTCTGAACGAGCAAAGCGTACAGGAGCTGACGGGTTGAGACTAAAAGAAGGTGGCAAGAGTTACTTTTTCTACTTTTGACTTTGTAAAAAATATTTTTCAATCTAATGATACCTCACTGTGCAGGAATACACATTAACCGGGGTTTACTAGCTCTTGGTAATGTTATAAGTGCTCTTGGTGACGATAAAAAGAGGAAAGAAGGGGGTCATGTGCCTTATCGTGATAGTAAACTTACTCGTTTGTTGCAAGTATGTTAAAGTCCTTTTTGTATGTTTTAAATAAATAACTATGTAATAGAGCTTATGGATACTTTAGTTCAATTTTAAGGATTCAATTGTTTGATGTTGCTTTTGAGTCAATCTTGAGTGATGATTGAATATCCAGCTATACACCCAAGTCTTGCTGATGTTAGAATGCAGTTAGGACTGCTAGATCCATATCTTCTACTTGGCTCATATGATTGTTGCTTTTTCCTGTATGATTGCTTAAACAGTCTCATTCCAGATTCTGATGTTGATTTTTCTTGTAGGATTCACTTGGTGGTAATAGTAAAACACTAATGATTGGTATGATGAAAGTTCCATATATATTATTTCTTGACTAGTGCAGATGTTATTGTTTTATCGCTAATATATTGTCTACAATTGAAATAGCTTGCATCAGCCCTGCTGATTCTAATGCTGAAGAAACTATTAATACTCTTAAGTATGCTAACCGTGCTCGCAATATTCAGAATAAAGCAGTGGTATGTTTAGTTTCATGCTTATATTTTACTTATTACCTTGTGGCATCTTAATTTCCAAATATGGTACCTCCTGATATACAGATAAACCGGGATCCTATGGCTGCTGAGATGCAAAGAATGCGCGGTCAACTGGAACAATTACAGGCAGAGCTTCTTTTTTGTCGTGGTGGAGGTTCATCTACTGAGGAACTTCAGGTACATTAGTGATGCATTTAGTCAACCATATCATCATACTAACTGTTTGCTATTGCAGGTTCTCAGGCACAAAATAACATTGCTTGAAGCAAGAAATGATGAATTGCATCAAGAGCTAAAAGAGCAGCAAACTACATGTGAGCGGTTTAGGCGATCTGCTCTTGATGCTCAGGTAAGTAAACTTGGTCCTGCATACTATGCTGGTTTACAACACAGTTGAAAAAAGAAGAGGTACTTGAACGGAAGGCCGTGGAAGGCCAAGGACGCTGTCCTGGAAGTGTTTCGTGCTTTACTAATAGATAAATAATCTGATTTTCTGATGCACACACAATATAGATCCTATGTCTAGGACCTAAAATTTGGTCTCTCCTTGTCAATATACACCACCAAGATCTTCTAGTTCTTGTGACTGCTTGATAGTCTTAATTTCACTTAATTGCATGGTTATTCATACAACTCTTTTGGATTGCGCATTCTTTATGTCATAAAAGCAGTATCTAATTGATTATGCAGGTTGAAAAGGATAAGCTGATTCTGAAAATTGAATCAGCTCGTTGTGGAAAATCCTGGGATGAGATTGATGAATTGGATAAGACTCAGGTCTGAATCACTATTAGTTTCTACATTTGTGTTTATGTGAGTCTGATGTGTGGTTTTGGCAGGACATGGATCTTATAAAAAGCTATATTTTGAAGATTCAAGAGTTGGAAGCTGAGTTGCTACAGGCTCAAAGCTTTTCAAATCCTTGTAGAAATGACTTCATGGATCGTCTTGCATTGGAGGATATTTCATCAGGTTTGTAGTTTAATACTACTTAATTATTGTTATATAATGTATATCACACCAAAACTCACATGTTTTGAAACTTTCTTAATTGTATACTATATGCAATTTCCTTCTCAACCATTGATTTCATCAAATGTTTTTGGAGAGTTCATATATTGAGGTTTTTTTACCTGTATTTTTATGTTTATATTTGCTTTTCTCAAATAATCAGTTGAAAACGTCTATTGAGGTTTCTGTAACTTTCACTGGATAGGTCAAAACTTGTAGCAAATTCCAGAATATTATGATAAGTATCTTGATTCTGGATTTCTTTTTACCTTTATTTTGTTGGTATTAAAAACACTACAGGTGAAGCAGAAGTAGAAGAAGAAGAAAAAGAGAGGGAGCACTCCACATTACAAGACAGGCTTGACAAAGAGCTTCAGGAATTGGATAAGAGGCTTGAGCAAAAGGAGGTAAGAAACATTTTAATCATGGCACAAATTCTCATGTAAATATTGTCTGCTCTGTGTCAAGATTGTTATTTTTCATTCACTTCTTTGTGGTTTTTTGAGTTCCTATGTTTGATTTTATGTAATGTTTTTTTTGAGGGAATTATGTAAAGTTGTTATATGCATCTCAAATTGTTTGTGATGTATTAATTTTTCTTCTAGAAATCCACAACCTTATACATATGAACTTTGGTAGACTCCAAAGTATGCATCATATGAACCCTTTTATTGTTCTATGAAAACTCTGTTTTTTATTCAGTAACTGTTCCACTATTCATGAGACTGTTATATGCCTCGTCTTTATTTCCTGGCTTATTGTATATGAATGCTGAAATATCTTGTCGATTTATATTTCTCTTTCCCATTCATCGTTTTGTTCAGAAACTAGAGGACGCTGTCCCAAAAGAACCTTACTTTCTTCTTGTTTGTTTTAGGCTGAAATGAAGCAGTTTTCAAAGGTTGACACATCAGTTCTAAAGCAGCATTATGAAAAGAAGTTGTTGGAGCTGGAGCATGAAAAAAAGTTATTGCAGGTAAATGCTTCTTCTCTCATCATGTGGTAAGTCTTAAGTTCATAGCATTTCCTGACAATTCCTTCTCCTGCAGAAAGAGATTGAAGGTCTACGTTATAACCTTTCAAACATATCATCTACTACTGATGAAAGCGCTCAAAAGTTGAAGGAAGATTATCTACAGAAACTCAATATGCTTGAAACTCAGGTTATGCAACTGGAATTTGGACTAGTAGTTTTATTGTTCCTCAATGTTGTGATGATCTGATTTGAGTAATTTAAAGGTATCTGAGTTGAAAAAGAAACAAGAAGCACAATCACAACTATTGCGACAAAAGCAGAAGAGCGATGAGGCATCCAAACGGTTGCAAGAAGAAATTCTAAGGATAAAATCTCAAAAGGTTTCACCTTTTCTTTCTGAAAGTTTATTATACACTAGGTTTCTCCTTTTCTTTCTGAAAGTCTATTGTTTTACACTAAAATCCTTCTTTGATTCCGGATGCATTTTATTTTTGCTTAATCAGGTTCAATTGCAAAATAAAATTAAACAAGAGTCTGAACAGTTTAGATCATGGAAAGCTTCACGTGAAAAGGAAGTTTTACAGGTACTTCATCATTTTATTTATAAATCTGGCAGAAGAACCACTGAATTTTTTTTTATTAGATTCTTCTTTTTTTATGCTTCGCTCATGTTTATGCTCGTTTTCTCTTGATGATTTAACATTTTATCTTTCTTATTGTTTTTTTCTTTGTAGCGTCATTTAAAACCAATATTTCGTTCTAAAAGCAATATTTTCATGTGCATTTGCACTTTCACCTTCATCACAGACTAACATTGAACTTTATTTTATTATATACTTTCTCATTTGTTGATGGCTTGGTGGATCCATAAAGTTCTTGAATGGAGGTGATGCCATTATTTTGGATGTGGAAATTTTCTTTTTGATCCAACTTTTGGGAGTTTAAACTTTTATATAGGTTTGTTTTAGTGCAACTGACTTTCAAAACCTGCAGATCTCTTTATGTTTTTCATCTAATTGTGCTTTCAAGTCTCATCATGGTCGAAAACTTGTCAAAACATTTCATATATCCTGTTTGCTATTTGCCATCTCTCTTGGTTTGGGTGCTTGTTTGCTTTCCATTACATTGTGTCGTCATGCATGCACTATTATGTTTTTAATACTGTGGACTTGCATTTCTAATCAGCTGAAGAAGGAAGGAAGAAAGAACGAATATGAAATGCATAAACTGCTGGCTTTGAACCAGAGGCAAAAGATGGTAACACTTCCTTATCAATTATAGTTTGTTTCTAATTGTTCTTATGATTTCACATGTGGTTTTTATTTCGGTGGTATTTGAAGGTTTTGCAAAGAAAAACAGAAGAAGCTGCGCAGGCCACCAAAAGACTAAAAGAACTACTAGAAGCAAAGAAGTCTTCTCGTGATGCTTCTGGTAAGCATGGATCAAGAACTGATATTTTTCTTCTTTGCGCATGTTTTCATCTAATACATTTTCAATATTATTCAGGACTTTCAAATGCAAATGGTCCTGGAATTCAGGTATCACAAGGAATCCTCAACCATAACTTTTAACCTTTTTCTTAGCCTCTTAGGTCTAGTATATGTGTGTTTTCTGTTAGAGCTTGTTTTGTAGCAAAATTCATGATTATTTATTTCATGATAATTACCTATTTTTTATGAAGGCTTTGATCCAAGCCATTGAGCATGAACTTGAAGTTACATTGAGAGTTCATGAGGTGCGGTCAGAATATGAGCAACAAATGCAAGAGTAAGACAACTTTTTTTTTATTCAAATTTCTCATTTGTGATTTTTAACTGTTCTATATTACCATGAATACAGTGTATACACGGTTTCACTTGTGAACCAATTTCCAATGGGCTCCCCTAGGATACTTATCCTTTTTAGTAAACATTTAGTTGTCATGCCAATTGGCATGCTTGAAGTGATTGTATAAAATGTTGTCACAATGTTATCTAGGTGAAATTTACTTCCATATGAATCTTTACATGAAATTTACTGCTACAACTATTGCTGATATGGAAACAGGCGAGCTGCAATGGCCAAAGAGGTTGCCAAGCTTAAGGAGGAATCCGAAATGTTTAAGCAGAAAATAGCGAGGTTTGTACTGCACGTTGAACTTTAATTGTTCTTCAAGCTCATTTCCTGATTGTATTTCATTGAACTAACTTCAGTGGCAAATCTGCAGGGATTGTCCTCAAACAATGTCTCCAAGTGCTAGAAACTCCAGGATAGTAGCTCTTGAAAATATGTTGAGAACTTCTTCTAGCGCATTGGTCTCGATGGCTTCACAACTGTCAGAAGCTGAGGAGCGTGAACGTGTTTTTAGTGGACGTGGGCGTTGGAATCAAATCAGATCACTAGCTGATGCAAAAAACCTGATGAATTATTTGTTTAACTTGGCATCATCTTCTAGGTACCTTTTAGATTATTGTATCCTTATTGTGATCTGTTTGTGAACTTCACTAGATGTAGTTATTGAGCTTTAACTTTGTCCATCTTGTTACGTTTTCCCGAATTGGGAACATAAACTTCTATTTGTTTAATTTTGGCATGTTTATTTCTATCAGAGCAGTACACTTTTCATTCTGTTTGATAACTAACATCTTCTTTGATCTCAAATATGTATTAATGAATTGTAATAAATGAGATATAAAGTATTAATGGGTTCTGCTTTTTTTAAATGGTTGCAAACGTCTTGTTATTTCTTTTGACATTTTTTGTGTGTTCAATAATTTTTAGGTGTCAGTTGCGGGACAATGAAGTAAGTTGCCGGGAGAAGGACTCACTAATAAGTGAGTTAAAGGAAAAGGTTGTCAGGCTTAATAGCCTCGTTAGACAATTGGAACTACAACTCAAGGAATCACGAAATCAGAACTTGCAGGTTTATCACTTTTATTCTGGTGTTACTATGTGGAGTTGTGCTCTTATTTGTTTGATGGTTCTTGGATATTTAGTTGAATTATCATGGTCTCTTTGCAATTTTCATGTGTTTCTTTTTTCTCATGCATTATCTCAATTGATCATTACAGGTTGTTTTTGGATCTTTTAGCTCTTTTATTTGTTAAAATGCTTTCCCTTACATGCTGTTATGAATATTACATGGCTGTTACATGATCCTTATTCTTCACGACAATTTCGTTTAACTTCAGCTTCAATTTAATTGTATGATACATACTTATTTCACTCTGTAAATATGATTACCTGATATTGCTTTATACAGATTTCATTTGCGAAGCTAAGTGGCAAAGAAGCTACAAGTATGCAAGCAAATATATCGGGTTCTGGAGATACCAACTCTTATGACCTCAGAAAGGTACTTTATTAAACTGTTCTTATTGTTTTTGTGCATTTTCTATTTGTTGGGAAAGATGCTTCTCTCCTTTTATAATTGTAGATTTGTGAAGCTGTCTTAATTTTCTTTGACTAGTGCTTGTTCAGAAATCTGAATCAATTGTTGTTATGTATCTGAAGAGTACTTTTTCTTAAATTGTCAATGTAGATTTTCATTTCTTTCTCACTTGATTATATAACTCTTTACTTCAGATGTATCATTTCTAATATTGTGTTATTGTGCACGAATTTCTTTGGTGCTTCTTACTACTATTCTATCTTATGATGGCTTGTTTATGTATACTGATTAATTCACTTTGTCAGGGTTCAAGGCCATCTCAATCCATAAATCAAGGCATCAACAACATGGAAGATATGGACATATCTGACTCCGAAATGTCAGATGCCTTCGAGTCTGATGCAGACCCACCTTATGAATATGAATCAGACTTAAATGATCATGATTGGTTTGAATCTGGAAAGAAACCTGCAAAGAGAGAGACTAAAGCTGGCCTCATTAAAAAGTCCCTCGCATTGGATTGCCAAACTCTTGATAACTGTGCAGCAGTGTCAAGTGAACAAGAAAAATCTACTTTTGAGAAGGAAAAGTCCGATCAATGTTGTACCTGTAGTAGATCTTCATTCTGTAAAACTAAAAGATGTGAATGCCGAGCTGCAGGTGGTACTTGTTGCAATTCATGTGGATGTCTCCCTTCAAAATGTAAAAATAGAGAAGGTAGCTCCATTGGCATTGATGTTGGTGAAGTTTCTGGCACAGAAGCTCTAGAAAGCGGTGGAAGCCTGTCGTCACTTGATCATGCAGATGATGAGATCTCCGAAATGGTTTCTCATGGTACCATGCTTCTGCAGGGTGCCTTGACTGAGGTTAAAGCTCCAGGGAATCATGATGACCAGCCAAGAAAGGCTCTATCAGATATCGGGAACACTATGGTATAACATTTTTTCTCTTCAAAACATTTTTGCTTTCCCATGGTTTGCTGATTTTCTTATTCTGGAGTCGACAACAATCAGGAATAGGGACCTCTTTCTTAATATGTAGTTCATTGTTGTTCAACGTTAATTTTCAGGTTCTTTATTGCATGCTTACCTGAAAAGTGATGTTTCTATTTCTTATTGATATTTTGGCTAGGCTGATAAAAATGCATCTAAAACCAACCGAAGGAAAAAATGGCGCAAGTCAACTCTTCAGCTTGTTCCAAGCGGAATTCCTCAATCCTCAGTACAACCAAGCGATCCAAGCAATGAGGCATCAAGGAGTAGGGAGGAGATTCCTCTAAGATTGCCGCGGGCATTGGATTCTGTAGCTTCCAATGCTAATCCTCCCTTGACTGTTCGGAATTCCGTGAGGCCAGATGAATCTATGAACAATAATAAGGATGCAAGAGCTGTCGTTCCTTCACGATCTCCTCTTAGGCCACGGAAGCCTTCCAATGAGAAAGAGAATCATAGGTTGTAATTGTTTCCCTTGATCGTGTTGTGCCAACAGGAAGGGGCTTTCTCTGAGATGTACATTATTCACTGTTGTGAAATCCTATTGTTGTATTTGCAAGATCTATTAGATGAACATAGATGAGCTGCATTGCTTTTGCTGAGAGAAAGCAGCCTCAAGGCATTGTAGCCCGTGATGGTTGTTGTAAGTTGTTTTGAGCATTTCCACTTTAGAACCATTCCGCAATCAAAATATCTTTGATGCTTGCATCAAAATGCATGTCCATGCCATATGTGTAACTTAATGGAGACTGCGACCTTGTACTTGACATTTTTTGCTCATTGAGTTGATGGCACATTTCCTTTTTAATTATATTTCGTTGATGATTGATCACCAAATCTTTGAGCAATTTGAATTTAAGTTGCATTCTCTGAAGGCTTTTTCTTGTTCAGACCCTTTTCTTTTTCTTGTGACCTTTTCATATGCCATCAGTCAAAGGAATGTCCATTACATAGTAATTTTCTTTTATACATATAACATAGTTTTGCATTTCAACATTTCACGGTTTTGTCCTTTGGTCACCGGAAAAAAAAACATTGCACAATTTGTTAGCATGTTATTTGGGAACATGTATCATTATCATAAGTAATTTATTGTGATTCTTATGGGAATAGTACAATTCTCGATAGTTTCCCCTGTTTTGTTCATGTTGACTTTTTTTATTTTGGTGTTGGTGTCGAGTGCGATTAGGGAGCTAATGACTAAGATACAAACATTATCTTGATTCTAAAATAACCTCATATTGCTAAAGAGTAAGTTTTCAATTTCTGCTTCCTGGTTTCAGAGGTTGAATTAGTTTCTGTGAGCTGAGTGCTCGCTAGTTGCTAATCAATTATTAGAAATAGAAAACTACCAATTTTTTTTTGTCAAATTTGAATACTTTCAGCTGTCAATTCCTATTAAATTTATAATTCAGATGGAAATTAAGGTGTTCAATGCATCAATCAAAAGTTAATTAGTTTCTTGTGAGACTTTTCATTAATATCTACACTCGATCATATTGACAAACTTGTCCTGGCCACCATAGTTCAGGTACGGGAGACCGTGTCCTTCCTTCCGAGACGTGCGTAGTGATGCCGTAAAATAGTGTGCTTATTACCTGGAGTTGCACCACTATATAATAATGCTGGGTTTACTAAAGCTTTTGATTGCAAAATGCAAAGACGATCTTGGCAGTGTTGTTAACTATTTCCCAAATAGTTTCTAATTTTTGCCCCAAACCCTTCGGGTTAGTTTATTAATGTTACTGTTTTTTGCCACAAAAAGTAACTGTACATCCTTAACCCAAATTAACAAATTGAGAGGGCTAATAGAAGAATGGAACTCTTTAGCAGATTTGGTATAAGTTCGGCAGATCAAGCACTTGGACAGAGAAAAAAAACAAGTATTAGTTCTGAATAGACGGAGACATCCATCGTGGTCCATGATACAGTGCCAGTGGCATAAGCTTGATATATATGACATCAGAAGGCATGTAAGTTTGCACATAAAACAAATTATGGGTTAGAATCTTTAGAACTTCCTACTTCCATACATCAGACCAACCACTAGTTCGGTCCAATTGAGGATACACTCCATGACGTAGGGTGTCCAAGCAAATCTAAAGATGGTTGAGACTTTCGGATGCACAAAACCAGAAACTAGTACAAAGATTGAGAAACAGGGCGGTAAAAAGATGAATAATTTGTAAGGCAATGAGAGATTTCTCTGGTATTAGACTAATATCATGGTAATAGTTGTATATTTGGGCAGACAAATGCCAGATGCAATCTTACACAGTTGCACAACCAACACAAACTTGGAAGCACCAACAGAAATCTAGAGAAGAGAATCATTCATATGCATTTCACTTGATTATTCTAAAATATTGTCTTAAAGTGAAATCCAGAATATAATGAAAATAAATGTAATTTAGGACATTCAGAAGAGAAAACTGTAATAAGTTGGCTGTCGAAACTCAGTAGGATAAACAATAACTGTAATATTGTAAATTGTCTCCATGTCAAATATTTACTTCTTGAAGCCGAGTTGTTCTCCATAGTAATATGCACTGCCGACCATCAATGCCACAGTTGCTCCTTGAACTACGACACGAGCCCGCATTAGCTTCTGACCAAGCTGAGAATTTCCTTGTCTGAAGCTAATTAGACCAGCCATAAGCACTCCAGCAGTCATAAATGCACCTGAGAACCTTTTATACGTCAACACATTTTTTGATAGAACAAAGGATAACCTATCAAATTGTTTAGAAATTGTTCAATGTAAGGATTGAAGAGTGGTTTAACAACTTCAGTTTGGAAGTTGGTACCCATAACAAATAAGTAAAATGTACTAAGTGCTCTTAGTTTGGAAGTTAGTACCCAAAACAAATAAGTAAAATGTACCAAGTGCTCTTAATCAGCATGTGTCCACCAATTAAAATTAAAATTAAAATACTAGTTTAAATTTCCATTTCAGTCCAAATGTTGTATCCTTAAATATAATAATCTTATTGATTAAACATTTTGGTTTGTAATGGAAATCCAATATGGTACTATTATTTGTACAAATTTTGTTTTCTTAGTGTTGAAACTAATGATACCCAGTATGGGAAGGGATGCAAACAATTTTTACTACCACTAGGGTTTAGACTTTGTAACACTTTTGGTCCGCATGCTAATCTTAGATCACACTTCTCCAAATGAAGTTGAAGTTAAGAAGAACTTTTGTAGGACATAACTGAGTGTCCCCTTTTTGGGGCATTAAGATGTGAAGAAGATTTGATCGACATAAGTCTTCATCCTCTAAACCAAAAAACTGCGGCTAACATCATTTAAGGGTAGGATTTAGTTCCACAAGAACCCAAATAACATAGAACTGTAAGTGCCATCATAATGTATAACCATCCCCAACAGAAATCTTGCTTCATGTCGAAATTCTGTGGGCAGTGCAATATCATATTTCTAATGAAGCATATAGGATGGTGAAAAAGGCACTCTCTAGCCTCTACCAGACTACCACTAAGAAATGTCCAAGCAACACCGAATAGCTAGACACCTCATGCTGCAATATTATTTCTCATATGCTGCATATAAATGCAGAAAGTCAGACATCTCTACATAATAAGAAATTGTTGTTATCATATAGGAGGGTTTAGAATGTCTAATATTTGAATCCAATCACTTTCAAATTGGAACCCAGTGGGATAAAAAGAATGTCGAGATAATTTGGATGACTTATTGATTTGCCCAAATTTCTTTTAAAAAAAAAAATTGATTTCCCCAAATTATAATTGTCATCTTTAGGTCAATTTCAAACCTTTAGTTTGATTATTTGAGTACAATGGATGATCTCATAAAATTGTGTATATCAGTAGAGAATTAGTAATCTTCACTGATCAAAGAGCTTAAGTTGAACCAAGCCCTTTGCGGGTTGGTGGTTGATCAGTGACTCAAGAATAATAGTCAATATGTTCTTTCTTAGTTTTGTAATCCTAAAATGCCTAATAAAGATCTGCAAGTTAGATTGTCTAGCAAAAAAAAAAAAACAAAACATGAATTACATTTCTTTACTTTCCAGTTTGGCACATTAGAAACATGCAGGTATTCAGGTGATTGTCCTTGAAGAGTAGAATTTCAGTTTACAGATGTTTCAAATAGTGCACACTCAGATTGAGAGAAACTAATTGCCATGCAGGTCACCTCTAGAATCTACAATCCTCTTTTCTTTTCTCTTCACTTACCTGTTTTCATGTAAACACTCAAATCTTTTCTCTTCACTTACCTGTTTTCATGTAAACACTCAAATCTTATCCATACTGTTGCATTTGGATATAAATAAATACCTTAGGAACCACACAAGCTTTTTTTCTTTTTTGAGGAAGTAATGAAAGCGTGATCTAAGTCTTTCATGTGTTGCAGACAACTGAAATTCGATTTGGGGGATGCAGTTTATGCCCACACCTCAAAGAAGGTTAAAAACAGGATTAACACAAAATATTCCAATTGTTCAGGGCAATCAACCATTTCAAATACTGACAAGCCACTGTCAACATTTTTGCAATTTTGTAGTTAATTTGTCCACCGAACAGAACATTCTGAGTCAACTATGCTAAGATTTAGAACAGTAATTGCAACTTGCTTTCCAAGCAAAAGACATCCCCACCTACATGACACATTCTTCCTAATAAGAGCGATAGAGCCACAAATTCCTAAACATGGCCAACTTCAAAAATTTTGGTTTTGAATCTATTTTACTATCAAGCAGAAATTATGCCAACAAAGGGATGATTCAAGCAACATATGCAAGCAGAACAAGAATTCAAGCAGCACATTAACAAAACAAAAGAAGCAGACAAGTGACAAAGTCGATCGTATCGATCTGAGCGGCAGTGAACATCCGAAAATTGGTGATCGGGGGATATCTATCACATGCACGACACTATGCGCACGAGAAAAAAAGTAGACGAGAAAAGGGAGAGTGATACCGATAGGGACGAGGGGGTTCTTAACGGGCTTCTTGCGTTCGAAGAGGTCCTCCAACTCTGAGTCGGAGGAGGCGGCGGCGGCGGGGACGGCGGCGGCAGTTCCGACCTTCTCCATTTACCCCGACGCTGTTAACAAACGAGGAGGAGGTGGTGGTGGTGGATGTGGAGACGGCCGCCGCTTCCTACGCGCGGCGCGGCGGTGGCTTGCGGTGCTAAACTAAACCAAACCAAACCAAACCAAACCAGAGTTGGGTTCCGGTGCTAAAACTAAACCAGCAAACCGCACCTGAAAAATTCGAATTTTGTTTGAAGAAATAAAAAAGAAACACAAATGTAGACAGATGGACGTTCGTGCGTGCTCTTGTCGTGCTCGTGTCAGTCAACTTGTGTTTGACCGTGCTCGTGCTCGTGCCCATGTAGTGCCCGAAAAAATCGTGTTGTCTCGTGTCGTGCCCTGCTAAATTTGACATCCGAGCGGCCCGGCCCGGCCCGCCCCAAATTCGTTCGTGCCGACAGTGTTGTACCGTGCTAAATCGGGTCGAACCGGGTCACTATTATTTTATTATTTTTATAAATTTTAAACTATTTTTTTAAAAGAAGTTCTAATTTTATATATAACAAAATATAGGTAAATTAGTATATATTATGATTATGTCGAACGGCTGACCTCGACCTCTACTTCATATCAAATAATATATATTTAATATAATCATATTATAAATAGGTAAATTAGTAACTAAATAATAGTATATGATATTATTATATTAATATGTAATATATATTATATAAGAAGATGTATGAAAATATATTTATTATATAGGTTAAATTCAAAAAAATAATGGAGGAAAGATTTGAACCCGACTTAGGAACATAGATGATCACCTTCTCTTTCAAAAAGTCTTTTGAATAGTATATGTTTATAAAAAAATATATTATATATAGTATCGAGCTTGACCGTGTCGGACCTGGGCGGGCTTGTGCTCATAAGTAATATATTATATAAAAAGATGCATGAAAATATATGTATTATATAGGTTAAATCCAAAAAAAATGATGGAGGAGGGATTTGAACCCGTGTTAGGAACATAGATGACCACCTTCTTTACCAAAAAAACCTTTTGAATAATATATATATATATAATCGTGTTTTACCGTGCCGGGCCCGGGCGGGCTCGCGCTCACCAGGCCCGTGTCGTGCCGGGCCAAAAAATCCGAAAGGGTAGCCCGATCCGACCCAGCATGGGGACAGCCCTGGGTCCGTGCCGGCCCGGCCCGAGCCCAGACCCGGCCCGTTGTCCATCTCTTATGTAGTGTATTTTTTGTTGTCAATTTTGATTTCACAATTTTTTAATAATTTGTTTTAGAATTTACATGAATAGTTGGCTTTAATGGTAACTATAACTGTTAAATTAATTTAGTGATAGTAATTAGTTTGTAAATTCAATAGTCCATATTGTTTTCCTCTCGTGTGTATTTTAAAATCATCATATTAATTTGTATGCAATAAGCTACCGAGTTAAGTAATTGTTGCAATTACTCAAGTCATCATATTTTACGATAAAAAGTAGACTGCTTTATGAATAGTCAAATTCATGAGTACGACTCTGACCCGTCAACTTGCTCTCGCGCGTTTGACCATTTTTTTGTCAGATTGATTCAAACGATAATTATTCAATTGATTTAGTTTATTTTAAAATTTGGATACTCAATTTAACCCGCATTTGATTTAATTAATTTGAATATAAGGTTATATGAATTATAACGACCTTAAATTATATGAATAACTCAAAAAAATTAATATATTTATGATAACTATCAAAACACTTAAATTATTACAAAAAATTATTATTATTAACTTTTTAATTGCTATTATCTACCTTAATTATAATGCAAGTCTCAACTCAATTAATTATAAACTGAGGTCAATCGAATTAGATTTTTTTGTTTCGAGCTGATGACCCATCATAGCCCCGTAGTTTAATATGGAAATTGAACAATAATACAAACAAAATTCTTACATCGCATAATAATAATAATAATAATAATAATAATAATAATAATAATAATAATAATAATAATAATAATAATAATAATAATAATAATAATAATAATAATTTACCTTGCATTAGCCTTTAAAGAGTGGGCTAATTTTTTAGGGCCTCCATCTATAATATTTTGTCCGTCATCTACTTTTTTTATTTATTTTATATTTATTTGGATAATTGTAATTTACATGTGTTGAAATTATATAAAAGAAACTTTCCTATTATGAAATTACGGCATAGTTTTATTTTTTTATATCATTATTATAATAAAAATGGAAGTAAACTTGTTTATAGATAAAGTGTAACATCCTCAAATCCACATTTTGCCTATGGACTTGAGGTAGGTCGATACAATACTTGACTAATACTTTGATAATATTGAGTGGTCAATGAAACTAAAAATTATTTGTGGAAGACTTTACTAAATTAAAAAAAAAAATGATTCAAATAAAGCGCGAAAAACAAACAATTCGAACATGAGTCCAACATGACATTACTGCTCTAACATAGTTTCAGAGGTCATTACAGCTTAATAAAAACTAAAGATAGAGCTCTGATATGTGCAACGATGACAGCATCACAAGTAAATTCATAGTCACCAACACCATTAGCCATTGCAGAACCAGTTACCTACAGGATTAATGCGAGAAAAATAATATTCCATGAGCAATTACGCCCAGTGTGTAAGGCACAAGTAGATAAGAATTCGATAAGAAAAAAAATATACAATATGGAGGTAACAATCATGACTTTATAATAATCTTCAATATAAGGATTTTTAAATATGAGAGTAAATGACAATAATCGGAGCAATACGATATGAGAATATTCACCTGATAGCAATATAATATTAACAATAAGTTACTAAGAATAAAAGAATCAACATGTAAGGAGCTGAATTATGTACTCTTTTCACATCCGATCCGATAAGGGCAACAATAAGAATAAATACTCAAATACCACAATAGACTTATCTTTCTATATAATAATAAGATCAATATGATAATGCGGTACGGATAAGGCTTCCGATACGATCAATAGAAGATGAAATATGAACTCCTAATTTGATACACTTTATCTATTATCTTTTTTCAAATATGTGGGTAGCTCATTTTACATTCAATTCCTAATTTCTTAAGAATAAAATAGTCTAGGTAATATATGAGTATTTAGGTTAAACTTATCTCATTAATGACTTTATTATGCCTTTATGTTCATTCCGTACAGAGCTCATAATGAAGTCAACGGTACATAGCTCATACGATTCAGTACAATCTTTATCTTGGGTTGACATGATAATAAACAATAGGATCAACGAAGGTACCAACCGTGACAAGAATATGCTCAACACGTGGGGAGGATGTTTGAGTATCCTCTTTGTTACAAGGAGGGGAGCTCTTCAAGTAATAGGAGCAAAGTGGGAGAAGCTGCAGCTAGGCCACCAGCCCCTAACGGTATAAAAGGATAAATTAACGGTAACTCCCAACGGTACACATGAAAATTATAATATTTAGTCTTGTTACCCTTACGTGATATTTAATATATGTCTTTAACGTAGCATCAAGTTATATAATATAAGTAGTGTTCTACAATGTGAATTATCTATATTATAACTGGTATGAAAATAGGGAGAAAAAGACCTAAGGTTAGTACGTCACAGACCGTGGTATCAGTCTCACGCCCATGATAACCAGTGTCACGGGTCGTAACACGAACATCACGCCATGTGACTCATCAGGGTCTTCCCTTCTTCATAGTCACGGGCCGTGACTCGTGAGTCACAACCGTGACGGGAAGACTAACCACGTTCGTCGTGATCCGTAACAAGAGTATCACGACCTTGGCCGAACGAGATTTCTCGATTGTTGGTGATTACGGGTTGTGATACGGTATCACAGGCCGTAAGTCACTACGTACGACAATGTCACGATCGTGTAGGGTTCAAGACCGTGACTCAGTCATCACGGCCTTAGCCGTATTATGATAATATACGCATACCGGTCACGGATCGTGACTAGGGTGTCACGATCGTGAACATTGACTTCACGACCATGACATTGATATCATGGTCGAAGTCGAATGTTGTTAGGTCATGGACTAAATGTCACGGCCTGCAACGAGAGTGTCACGACCGTGAGTTTAGTCATCACGAGTCGTGGTGTCACAGCCGTGACGTACAAGGAATTTTGATTCAAATCCGATCCTGATCTATCTGATTACATCTACGAATATGAAGATGCCAAAAAGCGAAACAACAAAATTTTGGATAAGATACTAGAAACTTAGGTTTTGAAACATGATTATCCAAATTCGAATTAGAATTAAAGGCATGAATCAAGAATGACATACAAATGAAGAAAATAATGATTTAATTCATGAGCGGAATATTCAAAGGATTATGAACAATATGAAGAATCCTAGGACATGATCAATAATATGAAAAACTAAAACTACTAGTGATCCACCACAATACACACCTTATAGTCTAAGCTCGTAGTCCCGGTCTTACATTTTTCCCCGATTACGAGATTATCTTCTTCCAATAGAAGAGAGAACTTCAAGCCTCACATTGAGATCTTTTGAACAAGGCACAAGGAGAAGAAGACTAGGCCGGTTAGGAAAAAACGAACAAAGAAATATTTATAACCCAAAGTCCAGATTTATTGGACAATCTCTGAATTTTCAGATTTAAATAAATTTTAAATTTTAAAAATAATTAGAATTCTGATTTTTATTTTTTAGTTATGAGAATATTTTTCGAGGGGATAAAATTTGAGGAGATAAAATCTGAATTAAATTTGGAGATAAAATTGGGGATGAAATTTGAGGAGTTGCATAGAGTGTAAGTGAAAATAAAATAAAATGATTAATTTGTTTGTATGTTTCTTTTCTTGTATAATTCTATATTATTTTTCCACCACTTTTTTCAGCCTTATTTGTTTTTTTGGGTCTATTTTTATATAAAATGTTTTATGTTGTATTCCTTCGTAAATTAACCTATACGGAGTGACACACGTCACTAAGCTAGCAAATATTTAAAACAAAAAGGATTGGTCATGGAAATGCATAAAAACAAACAAAACAAGTCCCCGGAAAAAAAATGGAAGCGTTGAGTCTACCAAATAGACAAAAACACCAATTTAATAGACGAGAAAGTATTTGATTGATTATCATGTAGTGCCGTCACATGCAATTTCAATATTTTTTTTAAAAATATTTTATGTAATCATGATACTTACATCCAAGTATCCAACTGTCCATTCAAAACATGTGTGCCACAAAAAGTTTAGAATAAAACCCACCAAGTGTGAGTAGAATTCCATTCTATTAATTATTAATTATTATTATTATTGTTAAAGAATAACTTTTAAAAATGTATATGAATAATTATCATTTTCAAGAATAATGACATTATTGTCTTTCTAAAAATATTAGCATAGTAGAAAATATCAATAAGAAGTGAAAATAAAGATATCCTTGTAAGAAATTAAGGTAAGATAATTATATAAATTTTAGTGAGAATCGAACTTCAAACTTTTCTCGAGTATATTTTGTACTTTAACACTTCGTTTGTGGAAGCCGCGTTCGCTATCATCAAAGCTCCACTAATATGATTAAATTTAATCAAATATGACGTGTGTTGTATTGTTCAGTCTTTTTTTTCTCTTTGCAGTAGAAAATATAGTTTCTTTAACATATAATTATGCGACTTTGAAAACAATTCGCAATCTCGTCATTTTTTTAGCATATCTTTTTTGCTCACTCACAAGCCTGAGTGTGAATCTAAATCCACCTTACTTAATTATTTACTGTCATTTTGCCGTTTGTTTTTTTTTTTTCATACATCGGTTAAATGGATTCATTACTGTCAACATCTTTTTTAAGTAGTCGCTCGAGATCTCGATATTTAAAACTAATATCATCTGAATAATTTAAAATTAATATTTAATGATATTTTTTCTTTTAATTATACTATTTTAATGATGTCATTATAATCATTAATATGATATGTAAATAAAAAAAAACTGTTCATCTTTTTTAGATGAAAATATAATGTGATGCTATATTTTCTTGTAGTAGGTTGAACTTTTCTTATATATTCTAAAAAAATATTTTAAAATCGACAAGACAAGACATTCTGATTTTTCATAGGAGTAAAAATAGCACTTAAGTAAATAAAGAAAAAAAAAAGAATTCATATAAGAAATTCTGACCTTAAGTAAAACAGCTGAGTTAAAAAAAATAGTTAATTCCTCTCACAATATAAATTATTTATTTCTATAAAAAAGTTTAAAAAGCAAAATTTTTTATTTGTTGTCATTACGTTGGCAATTTCCTTTGTGGAAACCGTGTGGCTCTCCTCATTTATTAAATTAAAATAAATAAGTAAAGTCTTTACCTAAAAAGTGTCATTTTTTATCATAAATTAAATAATAATAATAATTATTGCTTCCTTTTCTCTTCTTTTTATTCTTCCCCCTCTCCCTTTCTAATCACACTCTCTCTCTCTCTCTCTCTCTCTCTCGAATCCTTCTCCTGGTAGCGTCTGGGAACGCCATCGATGTATCAATCCAAGAAGAAGCGCGGCCGCAAGGTGAAGAAGCCCGTCGCCGAGACGATGGACTACCAGATGGCCACCACCTCCGGCGCCGGCGTCTCCTCGCCGTCCACCGCCCTCGACGACTCGCCGGAGCCCCCCGTGGATTCGGCGAACCCCTCCCCGCACAGCGGCCGTGCCCGAGGCCGCCCCAAGAAGAAGGTCCAGCGCCATGCCGCTAACAGCCTCGCCGTCAAGGTGTCCGTCGCACACCAGGCCGGCGTTGGGGGCGCTTCCTCCCCTCACGGCCGGACACCCCTGGACGTTGCCGTCGATGGTGATCACGGGGAGCTCCCGCTGAAGCGGGAGCAGGGTGTGCGGGTCGTGCCGTCTATGGACGCCGTCGTCAAGGTGTTCTGCGTCCACACGGAGCCCAACTTCTCGCTGCCGTGGCAGCGGAAGCGGCAGTACAGCTCGAGCAGCAGTGGGTTTATCATCGGCGGGAGGCGGGTGCTGACGAACGCCCACTCCGTAGAACATTACACGCAGGTTAAGCTGAAGAAGCGCGGTTCAGACACCAAATATGTCGCCACCGTGCTGGCAATTGGGACTGAGTGCGACATTGGTAAAGCTCCTCTTCTACTCAATTACATATGTTAGCTCTTATTTGATTTAACAGATACTCTTGGATTGGGGACCTCGATTAAGCTGAAAAGACAGCTGAAGCAGAATAATGGGGTTTCAAGTATCTGTCTCAGAAAAAAAAACACAGAAAAATATCATCTTCAGAGCAAAATATTGTTAATATGCGATTTTCACCTTTTTCTGTATACTTCAGCTGTATGCAGATAAAATCAGTCCAACAGCATGCTCTTGATCTGGTTGACATGGGCCTTCAATTATGAAGAAATTTATATCTGAAATCATTGGTGATAATTAGGGCAAAATTCCTGTTGAACTGTTGCATTCATTCAGGTTTTGAATCCTGGTCTAATTGTATAGAGTTGGTCTGATCCTGCAACACGTTTCTGATCAGTTCCACTTGGTTGATAGTTCATAAAGCTGATTAATATTTCAGCTTTGCCTTTTGTTTTATGCACAATTCCACGCGACATCTAAATTTTCCACTTGCGGTTCACAGATCATTACGTGTCCTTATTGGATGAGATCTAGTATGAAGAACATCTGAAGGGTAACATGTCAAAATGAAGTTTATCAATATACATACATTTATAAGTAATGACTTTGATATCCAGAGGAGATGCTATTTGTTGGACCTAAAGCTAATATTTATTTGGTTTATAAGCATAAAGTTAAGTGTGATTGCCTTAATAATTTTATGTTGGTACAGTGTATATATATGTATGTAGAGAGAGGAGAGAGAGAGAGAGAGAGAGAGAGAGAGAGAGAGAGAGAGAG